>JBAGBL010000223.1:0-87690 GCA_036873955.1 Mergus octosetaceus
TTGGCCGGGGGGGGGGGAGGGGCACCCCAGGGTGACAGGACCCCAATGGCCCCCCCCATGTCCCCAATGTCCCCATCCTGATGTCCCCATCCCCCAATGTCCCCGTGTCCCCATCCCCATCTCCCGAGGTCCCCACTGTCCCCACCCCATCCCCCAATGTCCCCAATGTCCCCCCTGTCCCCACCCCAATGTCCCCAATGTCCCCACCCCATCCCCCAATGTCCCCATGGCCCCATCCCCAATGTCCCCAAACTCCCCGTGTCCCCTGGCCCCATCCCCCAATGTCCCCACCCCAATGTCCCCAAGTGTCCCCACGTCCCCATGTCCCCAATGTCCCCAACCCCCATCCCAATGTCCCCAATGTCCCCACCCCACATCTTGATGTCCCCACATCCCCACCCCAATGTCCCCAAGTGTCCCCATGTCCCCAAAGTCCCCTTGGCCCCATCCCAATGTCCCCATGTCCCCAATGCCCTCCCTGTCCCCATCCCCATGTCCCCAAGTGTCCCCATGTCCCCAACCCCCATCCCAATGTCCCCAATGCCCCCAACCCATGTCTTGATGTCCCCATGTCCCCATCCCGATGTCCCCAAGTGTCCCCAATGTCCCCAATGCCCCCCCGTGTCCCCATCCCAATGCCCCCACCCCATGTCTGGATGTCCCCAATGTCCCCATGGCCCCATGGCCCCCATCCCCATCCCAATGTCCCCAACATTCTCCACGTCCCCATGTCCCCATCCCAATGTCCCCAAGTGTCCCCAATGTCCCCAACGCCCCCACTGCCCCCACCCCATGTCCCCATGTCCCCAATGTCCCCAATGTCCCCAATGATGCCCCCCCCCCCATGTCCCCACCCCAATGTCCCCAACGTCCCCCCACCCCCCACCCCGCCGTCCCCACGTGTCCCTTCCCCCCCCTCCCCCGGGTGCCACCTGGTGCCACCGGTCCCCGTCACGTCCCCGCCGGGTGTTGTCACTGTCACCGCGTTGTCACCTTCCATGGGGGGGGGGGGGGGACAAAGGTCGCGGCCTCCCCGGCGCCCATAAAGGCCGCGGCCTCCCCCGCCCGCGAGCGCTCCCGGCCTCCACCTCGGCCTCCATGGCGGGGAGGCTGCTGGCGGGGTGGCTGCTGCTGGCAGGTAGGGGACGGGGGGGGACACGGGGACAAGGGGGGGACACGGGGACAAGGAGGGACATGGGGGGAGGGGGGAGGATGAGGATGTGGAGGAGGATGAGGATGAGGAGGAGGAAAATGAGGATGAGGAGGACGAAGAGAGGACGAAGAGGAGGAGGATGAAGAGGAGGAGGAGGAGGATGAAGAAAAGAAGGAGGAGGAGGACGAGGACAAGGAGGATGAGGAGGAGGACGAGGAGGAGGATGAAGATGAGGATGAGGAGGATGAAGAGAGGACAAGGACAAGGAGGATGAGGAGGAGGAGGAGGAGAATGAGGATGAGGAGGACAAAAAAGGAGGATGAAGAGGAGGAGGAGAAGGACAAGGAGGATGAGGAGGAGGACGAGGAAGAGGAGGAGGATGATGAGGATGATGATGATGAGGGGGAGGACAAGAAGGAGGAAGAGGAGGAGAAGAGGGAGGACGAGGAGAATGAGGAGGATGAGGATGAAAATGAGGATGAGGAGGATGAGGACAAGAAGGAGGAGAAGGAGGAGGATGAGGATGAGGAGAAGGAGGAGGAGGATGAGGACGAGGAGGAGGGAGAGGCGTAAGAGGAAGAGGAGGAGGAGGAGGAGGAAGAGGAGGAGGACGATGACTAGGACGAGGATGAGGAGGATGATGAGGAGGAGGACAAGGAAGAGGAGGAGGAGGAGGAAGAGGAGGAAGAGGAGGAGGAGGAGGAGGAGGAAGAGCAGGACAAGGAAGAGGAGGAGGATGAGGAAGAGGAGGAAGAGGAGGAGGAGGAGGAGGAGGAGGAGGAGGAAGAGCAGGACAAGGAAGAGGAGGAGGATGAGGAAGAGGAGGAAGAGGAGGAGGAGGAGGAGGAGGAGGAGGAGGAAGAGCAGGACAAGGAAGAGGAGGAGGATGAGGAAGAGGAGGAAGAGGAGGAGGAGGAGGAGGAGGACAAGGAAGAGGAGGACAAGGAGGAGGAGGAGCAGGAGGAGGAGGAGGAAGAGTGGAGGCTGAAGCCTCGCTGGGCGTGGGGAGGCCGTGGGGGGAGGTAACGGGGGGTGGGGGTGGGGGGACGGGGACACCGCAGCCCCCCCTTGTGACAACTGCCCCCGGGGGGGGGGGGGGGGGCGGAACGGAGGCCGCGCCAGCCTCCAGGGCAGCCTCACGAGGACCAAGGGGTCCTCTACCCCCACCCTAACGAGCTCTGCTGGCCTCACCTCCACAGCGGCCTCCATGACAGCCTCCACCACCACCTGGACCTCCAGTGAGCCTCCAGGGACCTCCACAGGCCTGGCCTCCACTTTGGGGACCTCCACTGTGACCTCCACCCACCCTGCGGCCTCCACCACCTCACCGGAGGCCTCCACGACCCTTCCAAGGGATTCAGCTCCTGTTACATCCCCCCAAAACCTCCTCCAATGGAGACAACAAAACCTCCTCAGAGGCCTCCGCGGCCTCCTCTTCCTCTCCAGGGACCCCAACGGGTGAGGAGACCACAACCGAGGCCTCGTCTTCGTCCTCTACTGGGTCCCCTGAGACCTCCGCGGCCTCCAGTACAACTCCAGAATCCTCCACAGTCCTCACTACAACCCCCGTGAGCTCCACAGCGGCCTCTACAACCTCTTCAGTGACATCCACGGCCTCCTCAACATCTCCAGGAACCTCCACGGGCCCCACTTCAACTCTTGTGACCTCGACTGTGGCCTCCACCACCTCTTCTGAGACCTCCACGGCCTCCATCTCTGCTCCAGGAACCTCCACAGGCCTCACTTCAACAATCCTGACCTCAGCTGTGGCCTCTACAACCTCCCCAGAGACCTCCACAGCCTCCAGTACAACTCCAGGAACTTCAAACTGGCCCCACCTCCACTCCGGAGACCTCCACCACAGCCTCAACCACCTCCCAAGAAACCTCCACGGCCTCTTCAACCACTGCAGGAATCTCAACTCTGGCCTCCACCACGTCCTCAGAGACCTCCACAGCCTCCAGTACAACTCCAGGGACCTCCACAGCCCTCACCTCCATACCCGTGACCTCCACATCGGCCTCCACCACCTTGCCAGAGACCTCCACGGCCACATCCTCAACTCCAGGAACCTCCACAGGCCTCACCTCCAGCCTCGTGTCCTCCACAACAGCTTCTTCAACTTCATCTGTGACCTCCACATCCACCTCTACAACCTCCTCAGGGACCTCCACGGCCTCCTCAAGCTCTTCAGAGACACCCACAGCCTTAACCTCCACCACAGAGACCTCGACTGTGGCCTCCACCACTTCCCAAGAGTCATCCACAGCCTCCTCAACCACTCCAGCGACCTCCACAGCCCTCACTTCAACTACAGAAATCTCGACTGTGGCCTCCACCACCTCCTCAGAGACCTCCACGGCCTCCACTTCTACTTCAGGGACCTCCACAGGCCTGACCTCCACAACTGTGACCTCCACATCTGCCTCCACCACTTCCCAAGAGACCTCCACATCCTCAGCCTCCACTTCAGGGACCACCGCAGGACCGACTTCAGCTACAATGACCTCAACTGCAGCCTCCACCATGACCTCAGAGACCTCCACGGCCTCCACTTCTACTCCAGGGACCTCCACAGCCCTCGCCTCCACACCACTGACCTCCACTGTGGCCTCCACCACCTCACCTGAGACCTCCACATCCTCGGCCTCCACTTCAGAGACCACCTCAGGCCTGACTTCAATGACGATGACCTCGACTGTGGCCTCCACCACTTCAGCTGAGACCTCCACGGCCTCCAGTACAACTCCAGAATCCTCCACAGTCCTCACTACAACCCCCGTGAGCTCCACAGCAGCCTCTACAACCTCATCCAAGACCTCCACGGCCTCCAGTACAAATCCTGGGACCTCCACAGGCCCCACTTCAACTCTTGTGACCTCCACAGTGGCCTCCACCACCTCTGCTGAGACATCCACAGCCTCCACCTCTACTCCAGAGACCTCCACAGGCCTCACTTCAACAATCCTGACCTCGACTGTGGCCTCTACAACCTCCCCAGAGACCTCCACGGCCTCCAGTACAACTCCAGGAACTTCCCCTGATGCCACTTCCACTCCAGGAACCTCCACATCAGCCTCCACCACCTCCTCATTGACCTCCACGGCCTCACCAACCACTCCAGGCACCTCCACAGGCCTCACCTCCACTACGGTGTCCTCGAGTCTGGCCTCCACCACCGTAGCTGAGAGTTCCATGACCTCCTCAGCCTCTCCAGAAACTTCCATGGGCCTTACATCCACTCCTCTGACCTCAACTGTGGCCCCCACCACCTCAGTTGAGACCTCCATGGCCTCCACCTCTGCTCCAGATACATCCACAGGCCTCACTTCAACAATCCTGACCTCAGCTGTGGCCTCTACAACCTCCCCAGAGACCTCCACAGCCTCCAGTACAACTCCAGGAACTTCAACTGGCCCCACCTCCACTCCGGAGACCTCCACCATGGCCTCCACCACCTCCCAAGAGACCTCCACGGCTTCGTCCTCTACTGCTTTGACCATGACTGTCGCCTCCACCACTTTACCTGAGACCTCCACGGCCTCCTCAACCACTCCAGCGACCTCCACAGCCCTCACTTCAACTACAGAAATCTCGACTGTGGCCTCCACCACCTCCTCAGAGACCTCCACGGCCTCCACTTCTACTTCAGGGACCTCCACAGGCCTGACCTCCACAACTGTGACCTCCACATCTGCCTCCACCACTTCCCAAGAGACCTCCACATCCTCAGCCTCCACTTCAGGGACCACCTCAGGCCTGACTTCAACTACGATGACCTCGACTGTGGCCTCCACCACCTCAGCTGAGACCTCCACGGCCTCCAGTACAACTCCAGGAACCTCCACAGGCCTCACCACCACACCCATGAGCTCCACATTGGCCACCACCACATCCCCAGAGACCTCCACAGCCTCCTCAACCACTGAAGGAACCTCCACAGGCCTCACCTCCACACCCGTGGCCTCCACATCTGCCTCCACCACCTCCTCAGGGACCTCCACGGCCTCCTCAAGCCCTTCAGAGACACCCACAGCCTTAACCTCCACCACAGAGACCTCAACTGTGGCCTCCACCACGTCTCAAAAGTCATCCACAGCCTCCTCAACTACTCCAGGAACCTCCACAGCCCTCACTTCAACTCTCGTGAGTTCCACAGCGGCCTACACCACCTCAGCTAAGACCTCCACGGCCTCCACTTCTACTCCAGGAACCTCCACAGACCTCACCTCCACAACCCTGACCTCCACATCTGCCTCCACCACCTCTTCCGAGACCTCCACAACCTCCTCAACATCTCCAGGTACCACCACAGGCCTCACCTCCACTCCTTTGACCTTGACTGTGGCCTCCACCACCTCCTCAGAGAGCTCCACAGCCTCCAGTACAACTCCAGGCACCTCCACTGCCCTCACATCCTCAGCTGTGTCCTCCACTGTGGCCTCCACCACCTCTTCCGAGACCTCCTCGGCCTCCTCAACCACTCCAGGCACCTCCTCAGGCCTCACCTCCACAGCATGGACCTCAACTCTGCCCTCAACCACCTCAGCAGAGACCTCCACAGCCTCCTCAACCACACCAGTGACCGCCACATCGTCCTCCACCATGTCACCTGAGACCTCCACGGCCTTTACGACCACTCCAGGCACCTCCACAGACCTCTCCTCCACACCTCTGACCTCCACAGCGGCCTCCACCACCCCTCAAGAGACCTCCACTGCCTCTTCAACCACTCCAGGCACCTCCACAGGCATCCCTACAACCCCACTGACCTCCACAATGTTCTCCACCACCTCCTCAGAGACCTCCACAGGCCTCACCTCCACACCTGCAACCTCCACAGTGGCCTCGACCACCTCACAAGAGACCTCCACGACCTCCAGCTCAGCTCCAGAGACCTCCACAGGCCTCACTTCATCTGTGGTGACCTCGACTGTGGCCTCCACCACCACATCAGAGACCTTCACGGCCACCTCAGCAACACCAGGGACCTCCACAGGGCTGACCTCCACACCAGTCAGGTCAACTGTGGCCTCCACCACCTCCTCAGAGACCTCCACTGCTTCTTCCTCCACTCTTTTGACCACAATTGTGGCCTCCACCACCTCAGCTGAGACCTCCACGGCCTCCAGTACAACTCCAGGAACCTCCACAGCCCTGACCTCCACACCCATGACCTCCACAGTGGCCTCCACCACCTTGTCAGAGACCTCCGCGGCCTCCTCAACCACTCCAGTGACACTCACAGCTGTCACCTCCACTACAGTGACGTCCACAGCAGCCTCCACCACCTCATCCGAGACATCCGCAGCCTCCACTTCTACTCCAGGGACCACCACAGGCCTCACCTCCACTCCTTTGACCTCGACTGGGGCCTCCACCACCTCCTCAGAGAGCTCCAGTACAACTCCAGGCACTTCCACAGGTCTCACCTCCACTCTGGTGACCTCCACAGTCGCCTCCACCACCTCCCAGGAAACATCCACGTCCTCCAGTACAATTCTAGGAACCACCACAGGCCTGACCTCCACTCCAGGGACCTCTACCATGGCCTCCACCACCTCAGCTGAGACCTCCACGGACTCCTCAACCATTCCAGGAACCTCCACTGCCCTTACTACAACCCCCTTGACCTCCACAACGTTCTCCACCACCTCCTCAGAGACCTCCTCGGTCTCCTCAACCACTCCAGGGACCACCTCAGGCCTCACCTCCACAGCATGGACCTCCACATCTGCCTCTACCATCTCCCAGGAGACCTCCACGGCCTCCTCAACTACGCCAGGAACATCCACAGGCCTCACCTCCACACCAGTGACCTCGACTGTGGCCTCCACCACCTCCTCAGAGACCTCCACTGCTTCTTCTTCCACTCTTTTGACCACAAGTGTGGCCTCCACCACCTCTTCCGAGACCTCCACGGCCTCCAGTACAACTTCAGGCACCTCCACACCCATGACCTCCACAGTGGCCTCCACCACCTCTTCTGAGACCTCCTCGGTCTCCTCAACCACTCCAGGGACCTCCACAGGCCTCACTACAACACTCATGACCTCCACATTGTCCTCCACCACGTCATCTGAGACCACCACAGCCTCCAGTACAGCTCCAGGAACCTCCTCAGGCCTCACCTCCACACCTGTGACTACAACGGCCTCCACCACCTCACAAGAGACATCCACGGGCTCCTCAACCACTCCAGGAACCTCCACAGGACTCATTACAACCCCCGGGACCTCCACAGCAGCCTCCACCACCTCAGCTGAGACCTCCACGGCCTCCAGTACAACTCAAGAGACCTCCACAGGCCTCACCTCCACATCCGTGATCTCCACAACAGCCTCTACCACCACCCAAGAGACCTCCATGGCCTCTTCAACCACGCTAGACACTTCCACAGGCCTCACTTCCACTCCTTTGACCTCCACATCGGCCTCGACCACATCTTCTGAGACCTCCACGGCCCCCAGCACAACTTCAGGAACCTCCACAGGCCTGACCTCCACTCCAGTGACCTCCACTGTGGCCTCCACCACCTCTCCCGATACGTCCACGGCCTCTTCAACCACCCCAGGCACCTCCACAGGCCTGACCTCCACAGCTGTGTCCTCTACAGCGGCCTCCACCACCTCTTCCGAGACCTCCTCGGTCTCCTCAGCCACTCCAGGGACCTCCTCAGACCTCACCTCCACGCCTTTGACCTCCACATCGGCCTCCACCACCTCAGCTGAGACCTCCACAGCTTCCAGTACAACTCCAGGAACCTCCTCAGGCCTCACCTCCACACCTGTGACCTCCACAACACCCTCCTCCACCTCCCAAGACACCTCCACGGCCTCCTCAACCACTCCAGGGACCTCCACAGCCCTCACCTCCACACCTGTGACCTCGACTGTGGCCTCCACCACCTCCTCAGAGACCTCCACAGCATCCACAACATCTCCAGAAACCTCCACAGGCCTTACAACAACCCCTGTGACCTCCACAACGTTCTCCACCACCTCCTCAGAGAGCTCCACTGCCTCCAGTACAACTCCAGGCACCTCCACTGGCCTCACATCCTCAGCTGTGTCCTCCACAGCGGCCTCCACCACACCATCCGATACCTCCACGTCCTTCTCAGCCACACCAGTGACCGTCACATCGTCCTCCACCACGTCAGCTGAGACCTCCACTGTCTCCAGCACAACTCCAGGAACCTCCTCAGGCCTCACCTCCATGCCTGTGACCTCCACAGCAGCCTCCACCACATCCTCAGAAACCTCCGCAGTGTCTTCAACCACACCATTGACCTCCACAGGCCTCACCAGCACTCCAGGGACCTCTACCACGGCCTCAACCACCTCCTCAGAGACCTCCACAGCATCCTCAACATCTTCGGGAACCTCCACAGGCCTCACTACAACACTCATGACCTCCACATTGTTCTCCACCACATCATCTGAGACCACCACAGCCTCCAGTACAGCTCCAGGAACCTCCACAGGCCTGACCTCCACTACAGGGACCTCTACCACGGCATCCACCACCTCCTCAGAGAGCTCCACTTTCTACTCAACCACTCCTGGGACCTCCACAAAACTCACTACAACCCCCGTGACCTCCACAGCAGCCTCCACCACCTCAGCTGAGACCTCCACGGCCTCCAGTACAACTCCAGGGACCACCACAGGCCTCACCACCACTCCAGTGACCTCCACAATAACCTCCACCACCTCCTCAGAGACCTCCACGGACTCCACCACATCCTCTGAAACCTCCACAGTCTCTTCAACCACACCATTGACCTCCACGGGTCTCACGTCCACAGCAGTGACCTTGACCGTGGCCTCCACCACCTCCTCAGAGACCTCCACTGCTTCTTCTTCCACTCTTTTGACCACAAGTGTGGCCTCCACCACCTCTTCCGAGACCTCCACGGCCTCCAGTACAACTTCAGGCACCTCCACACCCATGACCTCCACAGTGGCCTCCACCACCTCTTCTGAGACCTCCTCGGTCTCCTCAACCACTCCAGGGACCTCCACAGGCCTCACTACAACACTCATGACCTCCACATTGTCCTCCACCACGTCATCTGAGACCACCACAGCCTCCAGTACAGCTCCAGGAACCTCCTCAGGCCTCACCTCCACACCTGTGACTACAACGGCCTCCACCACCTCACAAGAGACATCCACGGGCTCCTCAACCACTCCAGGAACCTCCACAGGACTCATTACAACCCCCGGGACCTCCACAGCAGCCTCCACCACCTCAGCTGAGACCTCCACGGCCTCCAGTACAACTCAAGAGACCTCCACAGGCCTCACCTCCACATCCGTGATCTCCACAACAGCCTCTACCACCACCCAAGAGACCTCCATGGCCTCTTCAACCACGCTAGACACTTCCACAGGCCTCACTTCCACTCCTTTGACCTCCACATCGGCCTCGACCACATCTTCTGAGACCTCCACGGCCCCCAGCACAACTTCAGGAACCTCCACAGGCCTGACCTCCACTCCAGTGACCTCCACTGTGGCCTCCACCACCTCTCCCGATACGTCCACGGCCTCTTCAACCACCCCAGGCACCTCCACAGGCCTGACCTCCACAGCTGTGTCCTCTACAGCGGCCTCCACCACCTCTTCCGAGACCTCCTCGGTCTCCTCAGCCACTCCAGGGACCTCCTCAGACCTCACCTCCACGCCTTTGACCTCCACATCGGCCTCCACCACCTCAGCTGAGACCTCCACAGCTTCCAGTACAACTCCAGGAACCTCCTCAGGCCTCACCTCCACACCTGTGACCTCCACAACACCCTCCTCCACCTCCCAAGACACCTCCACGGCCTCCTCAACCACTCCAGGGACCTCCACAGCCCTCACCTCCACACCTGTGACCTCGACTGTGGCCTCCACCACCTCCTCAGAGACCTCCACAGCATCCACAACATCTCCAGAAACCTCCACAGGCCTTACAACAACCCCTGTGACCTCCACAACGTTCTCCACCACCTCCTCAGAGAGCTCCACTGCCTCCAGTACAACTCCAGGCACCTCCACTGGCCTCACATCCTCAGCTGTGTCCTCCACAGCGGCCTCCACCACACCATCCGATACCTCCACGTCCTTCTCAGCCACACCAGTGACCGTCACATCGTCCTCCACCACGTCAGCTGAGACCTCCACTGTCTCCAGCACAACTCCAGGAACCTCCTCAGGCCTCACCTCCATGCCTGTGACCTCCACAGCAGCCTCCACCACATCCTCAGAAACCTCCGCAGTGTCTTCAACCACACCATTGACCTCCACAGGCCTCACCAGCACTCCAGGGACCTCTACCACGGCCTCAACCACCTCCTCAGAGACCTCCACAGCATCCTCAACATCTTCGGGAACCTCCACAGGCCTCACTACAACACTCATGACCTCCACATTGTTCTCCACCACATCATCTGAGACCACCACAGCCTCCAGTACAGCTCCAGGAACCTCCACAGGCCTGACCTCCACTACAGGGACCTCTACCACGGCATCCACCACCTCCTCAGAGAGCTCCACTTTCTACTCAACCACTCCTGGGACCTCCACAAAACTCACTACAACCCCCGTGACCTCCACAGCAGCCTCCACCACCTCAGCTGAGACCTCCACGGCCTCCAGTACAACTCCAGGGACCACCACAGGCCTCACCACCACTCCAGTGACCTCCACAATAACCTCCACCACCTCCTCAGAGACCTCCACGGACTCCACCACATCCTCTGAAACCTCCACAGTCTCTTCAACCACACCATTGACCTCCACGGGTCTCACGTCCACAGCAGTGACCTTGACCGTGGCCTCCACCACCTCCTCAGAGACCTCCACTGCTTCTTCTTCCACTCTTTTGACCACAAGTGTGGCCTCCACCACCTCTTCCGAGACCTCCACGGCCTCCAGTACAACTTCAGGCACCTCCACACCCATGACCTCCACAGTGGCCTCCACCACCTCTTCTGAGACCTCCTCGGTCTCCTCAACCACTCCAGGGACCTCCACAGGCCTCACTACAACACTCATGACCTCCACATTGTCCTCCACCACGTCATCTGAGACCACCACAGCCTCCAGTACAGCTCCAGGAACCTCCTCAGGCCTCACCTCCACACCTGTGACTACAACGGCCTCCACCACCTCACAAGAGACATCCACGGGCTCCTCAACCACTCCAGGAACCTCCACAGGACTCATTACAACCCCCGGGACCTCCACAGCAGCCTCCACCACCTCAGCTGAGACCTCCACGGCCTCCAGTACAACTCAAGAGACCTCCACAGGCCTCACCTCCACATCCGTGATCTCCACAACAGCCTCTACCACCACCCAAGAGACCTCCATGGCCTCTTCAACCACGCTAGACACTTCCACAGGCCTCACTTCCACTCCTTTGACCTCCACATCGGCCTCGACCACATCTTCTGAGACCTCCACGGCCCCCAGCACAACTTCAGGAACCTCCACAGGCCTGACCTCCACTCCAGTGACCTCCACTGTGGCCTCCACCACCTCTCCCGATACGTCCACGGCCTCTTCAACCACCCCAGGCACCTCCACAGGCCTGACCTCCACAGCTGTGTCCTCTACAGCGGCCTCCACCACCTCTTCCGAGACCTCCTCGGTCTCCTCAGCCACTCCAGGGACCTCCTCAGACCTCACCTCCACGCCTTTGACCTCCACATCGGCCTCCACCACCTCAGCTGAGACCTCCACAGCTTCCAGTACAACTCCAGGAACCTCCTCAGGCCTCACCTCCACACCTGTGACCTCGACTGTGGCCTCCACCACCTCCTCAGAGACATCCATGGCCTCCTCGTCCACTCCATGGACCTCCACAGGCCTCACTTCCACTCCTTTAACCTCCACATCGGCCTCCACCACCTCTTCTGAGGCCTCCACGGCCTCCAGTACAAGTCCAGCAACATCCACAGGCCTGACCTCCACTACAGGGACCTCTACCACAGCTTCTACCACCTCCTCAGAGACCTCCACAGCATCCACAACATCTCCAGAAACCTCCACAGGCCTCACCTCCACACCAGTGACCTCCACAGCAGCCTCCACCACCTCTTCCGAGACCTCCTCAGTCTCCTCAACCACTCCAGGCACCTCCTCAGGCCTCACCTCCACAGCATGGACCTCAACTCTGGCCTCCACCACCTCAGCTGAGACCGCCACTGCCTCCAGTACAACTCCAGGCACCTCCACTGGCCTCACAACCAGAGCTGTGTCCTCCACAGCGGCCTCCACCACCTCTTCCGATACCTCCACTGCCTCCTCAACTACACCAGTGACTGCCACATCATCCTCCACGACCTCTAGTGAGACCTCCACCATCTCTAGCACAACTCCAGCAACATCCACAGGCCTCACCTCCACACCAGTGACCTCCACTGTGGCCTCCACCACCTCTTCAGAGACCTCCACGGCCTCCTCAACGACTCCAGGGACCTCCACAGGCCTCACTTCCACTCCTCTGATCTCCACATCTGCCTCCACCACCTCAGCTGAGACCTCCACAGCTTCCAGTACAATTCCAGGAACCTCCTCAGGCCTCACCTCCACAGCTGTGACCTCGATTGTGGCCTCCACCACCTCCTCAGAGACCTCCACAGCCTCCTCAACCACACCAGGAACCTCCACAGGCCTCACTTCCACTCCTTTGACCTCCACATCGGCCTCGACCACATCTTCTGAGACCTCCACGGCCCCCAGTACAACTCCAGGCACCTCCACAGACCTGACCTCCACTCTGGTGACCTCCACATCTGCTTCCACCACCTCTGTTGAGACCTCCACTGTCTCCAGCACAACTCCAGCAACATCCACAGGCCTCACCTCCACTTTGGGGACCTCCACTGTGGCCTCCACCATCTCTTCCATGACTTCCTTGGCCTCCTCAGCCACTCCTGGGACCTCCACAGGCCTCACTACAACACTCATGACCTCCACATTGTCCTCCATCACGTCATCTGAGACCTCCACAGCCTCCAGTACAACTCCGGGCACCTCCATAGGCCTGACCTCCACACCCGTGACTTCCTCGACGGCCTCCATCACGTCTGGATTAACTTCTTCTCCATCTACCACCACTGAAACCACCTCCACTGGTGTCACTTCCACCACCACCACCCCAACCCCCACCACCACCAGCACCAGCACCGCCAGCACCCCAACCACTACAACCACCACCACCACTCCTGCAGGTCAGCCTCCACCTCTCTCCCGTCCGCCCTCCTCTCGCCTTCCTCCCTTCTCCATCCCTCCTCCCGTGCCTCCAATTCTTCCCCTCTCCCCCGGGCTCTCCTCGTGGGACCCCCACCCCTGGGTGCCCCCCGAGGCTCTCCGTGACCTCCGCTCTCCCCGCAGTGGTCTGCCAGAACGGAGGCACCTATGATGGTATCAAGTGCATCTGCCACTCCGACTTCTACGGCCCCGCGTGCGAGTACTCCAGCGACTCCATCACCACCGACATCTGTAAGTGCGGCCTCCCCTCCGCATACGGCCTCTCCTCCACTCGTGGCCTCCCCCCCCCGGCCTTCCCGCGCTCACCCCTCTCCTGCCTCCCGCAGCCACCGAGGGGACGATCGTGGCCAACGTGGAGCTGGTGGTGACCGTCACCAACTTCAACTACACGGAGGAGCTGCAGGACCCCCGCTCGGAGGCCTACGAGAGCTTCGCAAAGCATTTTCGGCAGGAGGTGAGGCCCGGGGAGCAGGAGGGGAGGCCGGGAGCATGGAGGGACTCTGGGCTGTGCAAGGGGAGGCCAGGAGCACGAGGGGAGGCCAGGGGCACAAGGGGAGGCCAGGGGCACAAGGGGAGGCCAGGAACGCAAAGGGAGGCCAGGAGCACGAGGGGAGGCCAGGGGCACAAAGGGAGGCCAGGCTGCAAGAGGGGAGGCTGGGAGAATAAAGGGAGGCTGGGAGCACAAAAGGAGGCCAGGAACACAAACAGACACCGGGAGAGCGAGGGGAGGCCGGGAGCACAAGGGGAAGCCAGGCTGTGAGAGAGGAGTTTGGGAGCACGAGGGGAGGCCGGGAGCACCAATGGACACCAGATTATGCGAGGGGAGGCTGGGGGCATAAGCGGAGGCCAGGCAACATGAGAGGACGCCGGGAGCACAAAGGGAGAATGGGAGCACAAAGGGAGGTTGGGAGCACAAGGGGAGGCCAGGAGCATAAAAGGAGGCTGGGAGCACGAGGGGAGGCCGGGCTGCATGAGGGGAGGCCGGGAGCACAAAGGGAGGCCAGGAGCATAAAGGGAGGCTGGGAGCATGAGGAGAGGCCAGGCTGCACAAGAGGAGTTTGGGAGCACAAGGGGAGGCCGGGCTGCAAGACGGGAGGCCAGGAGCATGAGGGGAGGCCGGATTGTGCAAGGGGAGGCCGGGCCACACAACGGGAGGCCAGGCCACACCAGACCCATCCTCACGGCGCCCCTCGCCCTGGCAGATGGCCAAGATCTATGGCTCCGTGCCCGGCTACGAGGGCGTGAAGATCCTCAGCATCAGGCCGGCGACCTCCAGCAGGGGGGGAGCCCGGGTGCGCAGAGCCTCCGTGACCCTCCCCATGGGCACCGGCCTCGAGGTGGAGCACGAGGTCATCTTCAGCACCGTTGCCAGCCCCGACCTGAGCGAGGAGTTCCAGAACAAGACGCAGGAGCTGGTGGCGAAGCTTCAGGAGACTGCCAGCAACCAGGGCGACTGCGAGCACGACACCTGTGGGTGTCCCGTCCCCCCCCCTCGCCCCCCGACCTCCAAGGGAGGCCCTGGGGAAGGGTCCCTGACAGCCTCTCTCCCCCCACAGCCGTCATCTGCCTCGTGGTGTCGAACAGCCCCGTCGTCAAGAACATGACGGAGTCCTCTTCGCTTGACGGTGAGGCCAGGGTGCCCCCATGGACCCCCCGTGCACCCCCCAAGTCTCCTATGCACCCCGCCATCCCCTACGCGCCCCATGAGACCCCCTTGAAGCCCACCAGCCCCTATGAGCCTCACAAGCCCCATGAGCCCCCAAAAGACCCCCATGAAGCCCACCAGACCCTATGCACCCTACTCAACCCCAATGAGCCCCAAGAGACCCCCAATGAGCCCCATGAAGCCCAAAAGACCCCCATGGACCCCAACAGACCCTTATAAGACCCAAACGACCCCCATGAAGCCCTCCAGCCCTCATGAGCCCCACCAGCCCCTTATGAGCCCCACCAGCCCCCCCATGAAGCCCACCACCCTATATGAGCCCCACCAGCCCCTTATGAGCCCCACTAGCCCCCTATAAAGCCCACCACCCTCTAGGCACCCCACCTGCCCCCATCAGTCCCACCCACCACCTACATGCCCCCTGAGCCCCCCATGCACCCCACCAGCCCCTACGCACCCCACCACCCCATTTAACCCCCCTGTGCCCCCTCCTCAGCACTGTGCCAGCAGCTGGCCCCCGTCGGCTACCAGGACTACTACTACGCGCTGCCCACGAGCAGCACCCTCCGCTGCGTCACCAACTGCACGGCCAACACGCCCATCACCCTCGACTGCTACCACGGCCAGTGCCACGTCACCCGTGCCGGGCCACAGTGCTTGTGAGTGCCCCCACGTGTCCCCCTGCATGCCCCCCCAGTCCTGTGGGACCACTGGGTCTGACCTTTCCTTGTCCCCATAGCTGCTGGGATGAGTCGCTGTACTGGTACACGGGCAGCCAGTGCTCCGGGCGCATCAGCAAGGTGGCCACCGGGCTGGGGGTGGTGATTGCAGTGCTGCTCATCGCCTGCATTGTCTTTGTTGTGCTGCTGGCGAAGAGGAGGAAGCATCGGAGAAGGTAGAGGGGCAGGAATGGTTGGGTTAGGTTGGGTTGGGTTGGGTTGGGATGGTTCGCTGAGTTGGGGTCGGGTTGAGTTGGGTTGAGTGGGGTCTGTTGGGTTGAGTTGGGTTAGATTGAGTTGGGTTGGAATGGTTTGGTTCATTGATTTCTGATTGGGTCACGTTGGGTTGAGTTGAGGGTGGTTGGGTAGATAGGGTTGGGATGGTTGATTTGGGATGGGGTCATGTTGGGTTGGTTGGGTTGAGTTGGGTCAGGGTGGGTTGGTTGGGTTGAGTTGGATTAGTTGGGTTGAGTTGGCAGGGGGGGTCACATTGGGTTGGGTTCATTGGGTTGAGTTGAGTCAGGACAGTTGGGTTGGGCTTGGTTGAGTTGAATTGGGTTGGGTTGGGTTGGGTTGAGTTGGGTTGGTTGGATTGGGTTGGGTTAAGTTGGGTTGAGTTGGGTTGGTTGGATTGGTTGAGTTGAGTTAGGTTGAGTTGGGTTGAGTTGAGTTGGGTCAGGTCAATTGGGTTGGGTTGAGTTGAGTTGGGTTGGGTTGGGTTGAATTGGGTTGGGTTGAGTTGGATTGGTTGGATTGAGTTGAGTTGGGTTGAGTTGAGTTGAGTTAGGACAGTTGGGTTGGGTTGGTTGGGTTGGATTGAGTTGGGTTGAGTTGGGTTGGGTTGAGTTGGGTTGAGTTGGGTTGAGTTGGGTTGGGTTGAGTTGGGTTGAGTTGGGTTGGGTTGAGTTGGGTTGGGTTGGGTTGAGTTGGGTTGGGTTGAGTTGGGTTGAGTTGCATTGGGTTGAGTTGGGTTGGGTTGGGTTGAGTTGGGTTGGGTTGAGTTGGGTTGAGTTGCATTGGGTTGAGTTGGGTTGAGTTGGGTTGGGTTGAGTTGGGTTGGGTTGGGTTGAGTTGGGTTGAGTTGGGTTGGGTTGAGTTGGGTTGAGTTGGGTTGGGTTGAGTTGGGTTGGGTTGGGTTGAGTTGGGTTGAGTTGGGTTGGGTTGAGTTGGGTTGAGTTGGGTTGGGTTGAGTTGGGTTGAGTTGGGTTGGGTTGGGGGTCTTTGCCTCAAAGCAGCTTTGCTGGTGAGTACGTACCCTTGGGGTCTTCTGCTTCCGTGTGGGGTTGGTGGTGGACACCTGGGCATGCTGGGGGGGGGGGGGGGGACACAGCCCCTCCCCCATCCCTCCACCCCCCTCTGAGCCCCCTGGCGCTGCCCCCCAGGAACGCTGCGTCCACCGCTGGGGACAGCTGGTACGAGGAAGACGGCTGCACCTGGACGTCACCCGACGGCTTCCTCTTCATCAACAACGGCACAGGTCGGGGGGGGGGGGTGGGGGGGTCTCCGGGGTGTGGGGGGGGTCAGCATCTGTGGGGGGGGGTCCACAGCTGCTCACCGCATCACCCCCCCCCCCATATCCTCAACAGGCGGCAGCGTACGGAGCTTCACGCCCTCGCTGGACCTCGTGAACACCGACATCCCGGTGGGTGCCCCCCCTCCAAGACCCGACCCCCCCCACCCCTCAGCCCCCCCCCCCAGGCCCCTCTAACCCCCCCCCTCCTTTGTTTCCCCCCCCCCCAGATGCAAATCGCCAGACCCTCGCTGAGACCCCCGCCGTGAGGACCCCTCCACAGCGCGGAGACCCCCCCACGGCTCTGCCCCCCCCCTCCACGGGCTGGGCCCCCGGCACGCAGGCCGTGCCCAGGGCCCCCCCCCCGCTCCCCTCCCTCTATTTATTATTTATTTGGGCCCCCCCGGCCTGTAATAAATTAATTGCTCTCATTAGTCCCGGCTAATTGGCTCCGTTAATCAAGGGTTGGGTCCTCGGCCCTAAATCAGAGCACACCCAAAATGGGGGGGGGGGGGGAAATTGGGGAGAGATTTTTTTTTTTGTGGGGGGGGGGTATTTGGGTGGGGGGAATTATTTAGGGGTCCCAGCACCTTGAGGGGAGGGGGAGGAGGTGGGGGGGGTGCACCGAATTTGGGGGGGGGGTTCTTGGGAATTTGGGGTCTTTGGGAAATTGGGGGGGGCTCAGGAGTTGAGGGGGGGGGCAGCAGGTTGGGGGGGTCCCCAGTACCTCGGGGGGGGGTGGGAGGCAACCCCTGTGGCTCAGTCCTGGGGGGGGGGGGACATGTACTGGGTTGTACTGGGGAGCACTGGGACACCCCAAGGAGATGGGGGGGGGGGGGGCAGGGTCATTTTTTAGGAGGGAGGGGGGATTTTTTGGAGGGAGGGAGACATTTTGGGGGGGGGTCAGGGACTTTTGGGGGGTCAGGGACTTTTGGGGGTCACAAGGAACTTTTTTTGGGGGGGGGGACCGGGCCACACACGTACCCCTCCCGCCCCTCTCCCCGGTGACTCAACAGCCACGGGGAGGGGGGGGGACACGTAATGGGGGGGGGGTCAGATTTGGGGCCAAGGCGTGGGGGGGGGGGGCACCGCCCCGGGAGGCGCCGCCTCTCGCCCCAATCTTATCGGGGCCGGCCCCCGCCCGCCCCCGGGCTCCCCGATAAAAGGGGGGGCGAGGTTCGGCCCCCCCCCGGCGGCGACAGCAGGCGAAGGGCCCCCCCCCGGCACGATGCTGCTCCGCTGCCTCCTCTTCCTCCTCCTCCTCCTCCTCTTCGTCCCCGTTGTGGAGCCCTCGGGTGAGTGGGGGGCGCTGGGGGGGGGATTGGGGGGTGGGAATTTTTTTTTGGGGGGTGTTGGGAGTGTTTGGGTAAGGGGGGGGTCTTTGGGTAAGGGGGGGTGAGTAAGGGAATTGGGGGTAAGGGGGTGTTTGGGGGGGGTCTTGGGGTAAGGGGATTTTGGGGTAAGGGGATTTGGGGTAAGGGGGGGTATTTGGGTGGGGGGAGGCTTGGGTAATGGGGATTTTTGGGTAAGGGGGGGTCTTAGGGTAAGGGGGGGTCTTGGGTAAGGGGGTTTCGGGTAAGGGGGGGTCCTGGGTAAAGGGGATTCTTGGGTGGGGGGGGTCTTTGGGTAAGGGGGTCATTGGGAAGGGGGATTCTTGGGTAAGGGGGGGTCTTTAGGTAAAGGGGGGGGCCTTTGGGGTAAGGGGGGGGTCTTTGGGATACGGGGGGGTCTTGGGTAAGGAGTATTTATGGGTAAGGGGGGGTCCTGGCTAAAGGGGTTCCTCATTTAGGGGACCCCTTGGGTGGGGGGGGTCCCAGCCAGATTTAAGGGGGGGGGTCCCCACCCTCTGAGTTGCATTCGGAGGGGGTTCACAGCCCCTCAACGCCCCCCCCCCCTCGCAGCCCCCTGCCAGAACGGAGGCACGGCGGTGGGGGGGGCCTGCGCCTGCCCCCCCGGCTTCAACGGCACCCGCTGCGAGACCCCCGAGCCCACCAGGGCCTGCCGCGGGGGGGGCACCCCGGTGGGCACCAAGTGCCTGTGCCCCCCCGGCTTGGGGGGGCCCCTCTGCGACCTCCCCGACCCCTCGGGCGCCTGCCGCAACGGGGGCACGGCCTTCGGGACCTCCTGCGTCTGCCCCCCCGGTTTCGGGGGGGCCAGGTGCCAGCTGGCCGAGCCCCCCACCTCTTGCCTCAACGGGGGGACCCTGGGGGGGGGCGCCTGCCGATGCCCCCCGGGGACGTGGGGGCCCCGCTGCGAGTGTTTCAGTGTCACTGCCACCACGGACGAGATGAGGGGGGTGACGGTGACGGTGGCGGGGGGGGTGTCACGGGGAAGGGAGACCCCGGTCACGGCCCCCCCCGGAGGAAACGCCACCCTCGCGACCCCCCCGGCGAGTGATGGGATGGCGACGACGCGCCGGGAAAGCGACGGCGCGACCACGACGCCAAGAGGGGGGGGAGTCAACGCCATGCTCGGGACCCCCCCGGGAAGCAATATGACATCCACAGCCCCCCCGGAAAGCAACGTCACCGTTCTGACCCCCCCGGGAAGCAACACGACGCTCACGGCCCCCCCAGAAAGCGAAACCATGGAGCCAACAACCTTGGAAAGCAACGCAATGACGCGTGGGGAAGTCAACGCAACGCTCGTGACCCCCCCAGCAAGGAATACAACGCTCCTGCCCCCCCCAGAAAGTAATGTGACAGTCCTGACCCCCCCAGAAAGCAACACCACACTCGCGACCCCCCCAGGAGGCAACACCACACTTCGGGCCCCCCCTGAAAGCGAGACCACGGTGCCAACGCCCTTGGAAAGCAACGCAACGACGCGTGGGGAAGTCAACACAACGCTCACGCCCCCCCCCAAAAGCAACGTCACCCCCCCGACCACCCCCGCCAACACGACGGCCACCACGGGGACACCCCCGCCCCGTCCCAGCACCACCGGTGTCACCACTGTCACCAACAGCACCACCACGGCCATGATCTGCCTCTTCCTGCCGCACGGGTCCAGCCCTCCGGCCAGTGGGTGTCATGGGGTGGGGGTCCTTGGGGTGTTGGGGTCCTTGGGGTCAGGAGGGTCTTTGGGGTTTTGGGGTCCTTGGGGTGGGGGTCCTCGGGGTTTTGGAGTCCTTGGGGCGTTGGGTCCTTGGGGTGTTGGCGTCTTTGGGGTGGGGGTCCTTGGGGTGGGGAAGGTCTTTGGGGTTGGGGTTCTTGGGGCGTTGGGTCCTTGGGGTGGGAGGTCCTTGGGGTGTTGGGTCCTTGGGGTCAGGAGAGTCTTTGGGGTTTTGGGGTCCTTGGGGTGGGAGGTCCTTGGGGCGGGGTTCATTGGGGTGGGGATTCTTTGGGTGCTGGGTCCTTGGGGTGGGAGGTCCTTGGGGTGTGGGGTTCTTTGGGTTTTGGGGTCCTTGGGGTGTTGGGATCTCCTTAACGGGAGGAGGAAGGAGGAGAGGATGGAAGTGGGTGCAGCGCCCCGTGGTTGGGGCTCGGAGGGGGGGGGATCTCCTTGGGGTGGGTTGGGGTCTCCTGCCCTTGGTCAGGAGGAACCTGGGGTCTTGTGGGGCGGACGGAGGAGGAGGAGGGGACGGAATTGGGGGTCCCTGGGTGGGGGCCTCCTGGGGAGGGAGGCCGGATGGAGGCCACCGCTGCACCCACCGGGCGCCCCTGGGGGCTTCCAAGAGCCGGGAGGGGAAAAGTGGGGAGGGGGAGGAGGAGGGGGGGGGGGGGGTCACCTCCTGGAGGGGATGAAGACGAGGAGGAGGAGGTCGCCCACCCGGCCTCCCCTTTGCAGTCTCCTGCCTCAACGGCGGCGTGGCCAACCGCACCGAGTGCCTCTGCCCGCCCGGCTTCAGCGGCCTCACCTGCGAGAGGCCGGACCCCGCCGCCCGCTGCGCCAACGGCAGCACCGCCGTGGGCGACCGCTGCCTCTGCCCCCCGGGGCTGTCGGGACGCCGCTGCGACGTCCGCGACGAGGCCACCGCCTGCCAGCACGGGGGCACGGCCGTGGGCACCGAGTGCTATTGCCCCCCGGGCTTCGAAGGGCCCCGGTGCGAGAGGCAAGGTGCCACCACCACCACCACCACCACCGCGACCACGACCACGACCACGACCACCACCAGCACCTCAACGCCCGCTCGCCCTACCACCAAGGCCACGCCGAGGAGCACCAGGAGGACCACCACCACCACCGTCCCTACCACCGCAGGTTGGTGGCCCTTCGGCTCCCCAGGGCTCCCCTAGGAGACCCCCCCATGGAGGTCGGTGTCACCGTGGACCTCGACGGAGGCCGCTCCAACCCCAACGCCGTTGGCGTTGCCTTTTCTCCCCGTTCCAACCCCGTTGACTGCGCCGGGTGGGAGGAGGCCCGTTGACTGCGCCGGGTGGGAGGAGGCCGTGGGAAAAGGGGGGTGCAGGGGGAGTACCCACGCCCCCCCCTCTCCTCACAGACCCCTGTCTGAACGGGGGGTACTGGACCGGGACCGTTTGCCTGTGTCCCCCCAACGTGGATGGAGCCCACTGCCAGTTTGGGGCCTCGACCATCAACATCACGGCGGGTAACACGGGATGGGGATGCCCCCGTTGTCCCCCCTAACCTTGGGGACGCGCTGTGGGACCTCACCAACCTCCTCCTCTTCCTCCTCCTCCTCCTCTTCCTCCCCAAGAGCTGGGTCCCAGCGTGGCGCTGATGGCGCGCGTCACCAACCGCCGCTTCTCCGGGGACATGGGGGACCCCTCGTCCGCCGCCTTCCGCAGCTTCGCCGATGAGTTCAGCCGCACGGTGAGTGCCCCGGCACCGCGACGGTGTCACCACAGCAGCCCCGTGTCGCGACGGGTGACAACGTGTCTCCCCCTCCCCAGATGGACCGCGTCTACCGCAACGTCTCCGGCTACCGCGGCACCCGGGTGCTGGCTCTGACGTGAGTTTGTGGCCAAGGCGAGGACGGGATGGGATGGATGGGGAGGAAGATGAGGATGAAGGGCATGGGGATGGGGATGAAGATAGGGATGGGGGTGAAGAAGGACTTGGGATGAAGATGAGGTTGGGGACAGGGATGAAGACGGCGATGAAGGGCATGGGGATGAAGGGCAGCATGGGGATGAAGAAGGGCCTGGGGATGAAGATGAGGCTGAGGAGGAAGATGAGGCTAAGGAGGAAGATGGGGATAAAGAGGGACACGGGGATAAAGAAGGACATGGGGATGAAGATGAGGCTGGGGATGAAGAAGGGCCTGGCGATGATGAAGGGCATGAAGATGAGGATGAAGAAGAGGATGAAGAAGGGGATGGGAACAGGCGAGGAGCCCCCCGTGTCCCTCACCCCCCACCCTCCGTGCCCCCCAGGGCAGGCAGCGTGGTGGTGAACTACAAAGTCCTGCTGCAGCCTCCAGCCGGGGACCAAGCCAACGCCAGCCTCGGCCAGAGGACTCGGGAGCTGCTGGAGGCCTCGAACGCCGCCATCCAGCCCCAAAACTGCACCGAAGGAGCGGGTGGGTGCTGGGGGGCGTAGGGTTGGGCCCCCTCACCCCATTTCTTGCACCAAGGGGGGGCTGTGGTGACCCCCCAATCCCTTACAGGAGGGCTCTGCTTCGGTGCGCTCGCCTCCCGGAGGGCTTTCGCCGCCGCGCCGGAGCTCAACGCCACCGGTGAGCGCGGGCAGGGGGGCGGTGGTGGGGAGCGGGATGGGGACAGGGTCTGATCGGTGTCACCGTCCCCTGCAGAGCTCTGCCGCAAGTACTCGCCGGCCAACTTCAGCCAGTTCTACTACCCCTACCGGGTGAAGAACAGCCTCCTCTGCATCACCAACTGCACCCTCAACGTCCCCGGCACCATCAACTGCGGCGCCGGGCTGTGCCGGGTGACGCTGGACGGGCCCCGCTGCTTGTGAGCGCTGCCCGCCCGACCTTGCCCCCAAATCTTGGTCTTTAGCCCCAGATTTTGCCCCACCTGTCGGTCCCAAGCTGCCCAACACTGTTGATAGCCAGGGTCTGGTGCTGAACCCAACCCTGTCCCAACCCAAATCTGGTTTTGGTCGCAGCGTTGGGACCCAACCCTTACCCCCACCCCAAGCCCTATCCCTGCTGCAAACCCCATCCCCAGTCCTTGAACCCAAATTCCAGCTTTTCAACCCCAAACCCCAACCCTTGCCCTCCGAAATCCAATCATTAATCTTCAGATCCCAACTTCTGACCCCCAAAATCCAATCCTTGTCCCCTCAAACCCAACCTTTGCTCTACAAATCCCAGCTTCTGTCCCCCAAACCCAATCCTTGCCCTCCACACCCAACCCTTGACTTCCAAATCCCAACTTTTGAACCCCACACCCAACCCTTGACCTCCAACCCCCAACTTTTGACCCCAAGACCCATTCCTTGTCCTCCAAAACCCCAGTTGACCCCAAAACCCATTCCTTGTCTTCCTGAACCCCAACCCTTGACCCCTAAACCCCAACCCTTGACCCCAACCCATGGACATGGGGCTGGCTCTCCCATCTTCTCCCCACCTCTGGGAACGATCCTGGGAACCCAGCAGGACTCCTGAAGGATCCTGACCCCCGATGACCACCCGGGGCCGGATCCGGGTGTCCAGGACCCTTCCCATGCCGTGTCTTCTCCCACAGCTGCCCCGATGTGCCCTGGTTCCTCTCCTCCGGCGACCGCTGCCAGACCCACATCAGCAAACTGGGGCTGGGGCTGGGCGTGGGGCTGGGGCTGGGGCTGACCCTCCTCATCCTGCTCGTCCTCTCCATCATCCTCTCCATCTGCTTGGCCCAGGGGAAGAGAAAAGCACCCAGCACCAGGTGAGGGGAGCAGGGCGGGCACCCAGGGGTGGTCCAGAGAGGAGGTCCAGCACCCTCAGAAGCGCCCCTTGGCCTCATTTTGGGGGAGAGGGCAGCTTTTCCCCATGGGGTGGGAGGGTTCGGCCCCATCCCACCCCATGGCCTTGCTCCACAGCGAGGACAACAGCTGGCCAGAAGGCAAGCGCAACGCTCGTGCCACTGGCATCTACCACGTCAACGGCAGAGGCTCGACGCCACGTCAAGGTGAGACCCGGTGGGGGCAAAACTTCTTCATGGGGAGAAGACCCTCACCCTTGATGGAACCTCACCGGAGTCTTCTCCCCATCCAGGTCCCTATGCACACAGCTCCTATAGGACCAACGCGGAGGTTGCGGACCCTCCTGCGCTGGTGGGTGCCCAAGACGGTGGCTGTGGTGGGGTGGGATGAGTTGGGATGGGACGCAATGACTGGACAATTTGGGATGGGATGAGTTGGGACGGGATGAGTTGAGACGGGATGGGACACAATGACTGGACGAGTTGGGATGGGACGAGTTGGGATGGGATGAGTTGGGATGGGATGAGTTGGGACAGGATGGAAGGAAACCTTGAAGCTCACCCAGTCCAAGCCACCCAGGGATGTCTCACACCACACCGGGTTCCTCAAAGCCAAATCTGGTCTTGAAGACTTGCGACGGGGCCTCCACGACTTCTCCGGGCCACCCTGGAGCTGGCCTCAATGCTCCTTCCCTCTTCACAGGGGCAAGCAGAAGGTGCAGCGTCCCTGTGAGCTGTGAAGTGGCCCCCAAAACCAGCTTGAGGAGGGGCCAAGACCACCTCGATGCCCTCCATCGCCCACCACACAGGACCCTCAGCTTGGGTGGCAGCGACCGCCGACCTCGCCGTGTGGGAAAACGTCCTGCTCTCAGCATTTCTCATTTTTGGGGCAAAAACAGGCTGGATCTGGTTCTTCTGTGAGAGAAGAGGGGTCTCCCATGGTCTTGGGGACCCCTCGCTGGAGAGGACACAATAGCACCAAGGTCCCATCCTTGCTTGCAAAGCTTCGCCTGGGCCGGAGCAGGACGAGCCTCGTCCCTGTGGAAATATATTTAATTATATTTATTAACGTATTTTTGTTGTCTTCTGAAAAATAATGTGGGCAGCTGGGGTTGGGAGAGCACAGCCAAGGGCGTGCTTGGGCTGGGGGCTTGGGTCATGGTTGGGAGGGCTGGAATCGAGCCGGGAAGACCCAACCGGGGCTGGAACTGATGTCAGAAAACCCAGCCATGGTTGGAATTGATTTGGAAAGACCCAGCCGTGGCTGAAAACGATCTCAGGAAACCCAGCCATGGTTGGAATCGATCTGGAAAGACCCAGCCAAGGCTGAAAATGATCTCAGAAGACCCAAACATGGTTAGAATTAATCTTTAAAGACCCAGCCAAGGCTGGAAACAATCTCAGAAGACCCAACCAGGGTTGGAATCAATTTGGAAAGACCCAGCCAAGGCTAAAGATGATCTCAGAAGACCCAAACATGGTTAGAATTAATCTTGAAAGACCCAGCCAAGGCTGGAATTGATCTGGGAGAACTCCGACACAGCTGGAAGCTGCCCAGGACGGTGCAGACGTGACTGCTAATGGGCTTGGCGGGCCTGGGGCGCGTTTGTTTGCTCATTGATGAAGAGGAAACGCCTCTGTTTGCAGAGCCCGGCTCGGAGAGGGGGGGGACGCCCGGCTTTGCATGTGCCCATCCCAAAAGGCAATAAATATTCTGCCGGTGCCACCCTGCCCGGCACGGCCGCACCTTGCCGTGGCCCCATGCCATCTACGGGGGGGTGGAGATGGGAACTGTCTAATCACAGCCCCCTGGGGGCTGCAACCTCTGGGGTCCAGCTGAGTCCTCTTGGGGGGGGGGTCCCCACCAGCACCGTGGGCCACCAGACCCCACAGCCCCTGCTCCCTAATTTGGGTCAGATTCACCTTGAATGGGGCGAACGCCCCCTCCCCGTGACGCCGCCGTGCCCCCCAGAGCGGCAGCGGTGATGGTGGTGATAACGGGGAGGGTGTGGGGGGGTCTGCTCGGGGGTCATGGTGCCCACGAGGGGTCTGGGCACGGCTGTACGCCCCCAAAAACCGCCCGCCCCAGGGCAGCCCGAGGCGGGGACGCGCGGCTCCTCCCCGCAGAGGGGCAAAGTTCCCCACCGCCACTGATGCCCCGGGCATGGCTCTGCACTGGGATGCTGCCAGCAGCACCGCGGGGCTGGGGGGCACCAAGATGGGGGCTTGCACCTGGGCCTTCCTCCTCCTCTTCCTCCTCCTCTGCAGGGATGTGGCGGGTGAGTGGAGCCCGGCTGGGGGGCACCGAAATGCAGATGTGAGGGGCAGGAGGGGGGGAATCCCCTGGGGCATCTCCTTGGGGTGCTCGGGGGGTGCGCTGGGGAGGTTCAGGGGGAATCGGCCTCCAGGGCCCGAGGTGGCGCCGTCCTGGTGGGGACGGGGACACTGGGGATGGGGACATCGGGGATGGGGACAGGGACAAGGATGGGGACAGGGATGGAGACAGGGATGGAGACAGGGACAGGAACGGGAATGGGAACGTGGCAACGATGGAGACAGGGATGGGAATGAGACAGGAACGGGGACACAGGCGGGGATGGGGATGGGGACAGGGACGGGGACACGGACATTGACAGGGATGGGACCCCAGACAGGGACAGGGATGGGGACACCCCACGACTCCTCGGTGCAGGATGACAGCAGTGACAAGGGGGAGCGGAGGCCCAAAATCGGTGCTCCCGGCCAGCCTCATCCCTGTGCGAGGCTCCAGGGTTGCACACATGTCCTTGCACACGTGTGTCCTTGCACACGTGTGTCCTCGCCCTGACACAGTGTGCACACGTGAGGGATGTGCAATCGGGCACGGGGAAGGCGTGGGCTGAAAGTGAGAGGGAGGAAAAGGGTGGGAGAGGGGTGGGGGCAAGGACACAGGAGAGGCTGAAGGACACAAAGTGGAAAAGCGGGCGCGGGATGGCATGGGGAGGGGAATGGATCACAGGAGGCCATGATCAGGAGATAAAGGCGCGATAACGAGGGTTCCAGAGAAGGCACGGGACGGGGGATGTTATCGCACAGTTCCAACGAATTGCGACTGCAAGGGAGGACGCGCGGCTGAGCAACACTCACTGTGTCCGCAGGCACCAGCACAACAACAACAACCACGACCTTGATCTGCATAAAGTCAGCTCCAGACACAACCACACCCGAACAAGACACATCCACACCATCCTCGATTCCAACAACCTCACTTTCGACCTCCTCAAACACCAAATCAAATCAAACCCCCTCTCCCACCGCATCAACTGCAACAACTTCAGGCACAGCCTCGAAATCCAGATCCTCTGCAACCTCCTCAAGTCTCAAAACCACTCTCGCCCCCTCGAGCCCGTCCTCCACGTACACGGCCTCGACCTCGACCTCAACCTCCTCGCTCACCGCCTCTACTCCAACATCCTCGCACACGGCCTCAACTCCAACATCCTCAGGCATAGCCTCCATCTCCTCCACAACCACCACCAACCCGACCTCCTCCTCAGCAGCCTCCACTCCAGCATCCTCTGCTACCTCCTCGACACCGCCCTCCACCCCAACCTCGCCTCCCACCGCCTCCACTCCCACCTCCTTGGTCACTGCCTCGGCTTCCACAGCCTCCACCTCAGTCACCGCCTCGACCTCCATCTCCTCAGCAACCGCCTCCACTCTGCAATCTTCTCTCACGGCCTCGACACCGTCCTCCACTCCCACCACCTCAAGCTCGGCCTCCTCGCCCACCGCCTCGACTTCCACCTCCTCTGTCACCGCCTCAAGTCCAACAACCTCGGCCACGGCCTCCACAGCCACATCCTCTGCAACCTCCTCAAGTCTCAAAACCACTCTCGCCCCCTCGAGCCCGTCCTCCACGTACACGGCCTCGACCTCGACCTCAACCTCCTCGCTCACCGCCTCTACTCCAACATCCTCGCACACGGCCTCAACTCCAACATCCTCAGGCATAGCCTCCATCTCCTCCACAACCACCACCAACCCGACCTCCTCCTCAGCAGCCTCCACTCCAGCATCCTCTGCTACCTCCTCGACACCGCCCTCCACCCCAACCTCGCCTCCCACCGCCTCCACTCCCACCTCCTTGGTCACTGCCTCGGCTTCCACAGCCTCCACCTCAGTCACCGCCTCGACCTCCATCTCCTCAGCAACCGCCTCCACTCTGCAATCTTCTCTCACGGCCTCGACACCGTCCTCCACTCCCACCACCTCAAGCTCGGCCTCCTCGCCCACCGCCTCGACTTCCACCTCCTCTGTCACCGCCTCAAGTCCAACAACCTCGGCCACGGCCTCCACAGCCACATCCTCTGCAACCTCCTCAAGTCTCAAAACCACTCTCGCCCCCTCGAGCCCGTCCTCCACGTACACGGCCTCGACCTCGACCTCAACCTCCTCGCTCACCGCCTCTACTCCAACATCCTCGCACACGGCCTCAACTCCAACATCCTCAGGCATAGCCTCCATCTCCTCCACAACCACCACCAACCCGACCTCCTCCTCAGCAGCCTCCACTCCAGCATCCTCTGCTACCTCCTCGACACCGCCCTCCACCCCAACCTCGCCTCCCACCGCCTCCACTCCCACCTCCTTGGTCACTGCCTCGGCTTCCACAGCCTCCACCTCAGTCACCGCCTCGACCTCCATCTCCTCAGCAACCGCCTCCACTCTGCAATCTTCTCTCACGGCCTCGACACCGTCCTCCACTCCCACCACCTCAAGCTCGGCCTCCTCGCCCACCGCCTCGACTTCCACCTCCTCTGTCACCGCCTCAAGTCCAACAACCTCGGCCACGGCCTCCACAGCCACATCCTCTGCAACCTCCTCAAGTCTCAAAACCACTCTCGCCCCCTCGAGCCCGTCCTCCACGTACACGGCCTCGACCTCGACCTCAACCTCCTCGCTCACCGCCTCTACTCCAACATCCTCGCACACGGCCTCAACTCCAACATCCTCAGGCATAGCCTCCATCTCCTCCACAACCACCACCAACCCGACCTCCTCCTCAGCAGCCTCCACTCCAGCATCCTCTGCTACCTCCTCGACACCGCCCTCCACCCCAACCTCGCCTCCCACCGCCTCCACTCCCACCTCCTTGGTCACTGCCTCGGCTTCCACAGCCTCCACCTCAGTCACCGCCTCGACCTCCATCTCCTCAGCAACCGCCTCCACTCTGCAATCTTCTCTCACGGCCTCGACACCGTCCTCCACTCCCACCACCTCAAGCTCGGCCTCCTCGCCCACCGCCTCGACTTCCACCTCCTCTGTCACCGCCTCAAGTCCAACAACCTCGGCCACGGCCTCCACAGCCACATCCTCTGCAACCTCCTCAAGTCTCAAAACCACTCTCGCCCCCTCGAGCCCGTCCTCCACGTACACGGCCTCGACCTCGACCTCAACCTCCTCGCTCACCGCCTCTACTCCAACATCCTCGCACACGGCCTCAACTCCAACATCCTCAGGCATAGCCTCCATCTCCTCCACAACCACCACCAACCCGACCTCCTCCTCAGCAGCCTCCACTCCAGCATCCTCTGCTACCTCCTCGACACCGCCCTCCACCCCAACCTCGCCTCCCACCGCCTCCACTCCCACCTCCTTGGTCACTGCCTCGGCTTCCACAGCCTCCACCTCAGTCACCGCCTCGACCTCCATCTCCTCAGCAACCGCCTCCACTCTGCAATCTTCTCTCACGGCCTCGACACCGTCCTCCACTCCCACCACCTCAAGCTCGGCCTCCTCGCCCACCGCCTCGACTTCCACCTCCTCTGTCACCGCCTCAAGTCCAACAACCTCGGCCACGGCCTCCACAGCCACATCCTCTGCAACCTCCTCAAGTCTCAAAACCACTCTCGCCCCCTCGAGCCCGTCCTCCACGTACACGGCCTCGACCTCGACCTCAACCTCCTCGCTCACCGCCTCTACTCCAACATCCTCGCACACGGCCTCAACTCCAACATCCTCAGGCATAGCCTCCATCTCCTCCACAACCACCACCAACCCGACCTCCTCCTCAGCAGCCTCCACTCCAGCATCCTCTGCTACCTCCTCGACACCGCCCTCCACCCCAACCTCGCCTCCCACCGCCTCCACTCCCACCTCCTTGGTCACTGCCTCGGCTTCCACAGCCTCCACCTCAGTCACCGCCTCGACCTCCATCTCCTCAGCAACCGCCTCCACTCTGCAATCTTCTCTCACGGCCTCGACACCGTCCTCCACTCCCACCACCTCAAGCTCGGCCTCCTCGCCCACCGCCTCGACTTCCACCTCCTCTGTCACCGCCTCAAGTCCAACAACCTCGGCCACGGCCTCCACAGCCACATCCTCTGCAACCTCCTCAAGTCTCAAAACCACTCTCGCCCCCTCGAGCCCGTCCTCCACGTACACGGCCTCGACCTCGACCTCAACCTCCTCGCTCACCGCCTCTACTCCAACATCCTCGCACACGGCCTCAACTCCAACATCCTCAGGCATAGCCTCCATCTCCTCCACAACCACCACCAACCCGACCTCCTCCTCAGCAGCCTCCACTCCAGCATCCTCTGCTACCTCCTCGACACCGCCCTCCACCCCAACCTCGCCTCCCACCGCCTCCACTCCCACCTCCTTGGTCACTGCCTCGGCTTCCACAGCCTCCACCTCAGTCACCGCCTCGACCTCCATCTCCTCAGCAACCGCCTCCACTCTGCAATCTTCTCTCACGGCCTCGACACCGTCCTCCACTCCCACCACCTCAAGCTCGGCCTCCTCGCCCACCGCCTCGACTTCCACCTCCTCTGTCACCGCCTCAAGTCCAACAACCTCGGCCACGGCCTCCACAGCCACATCCTCTGCAACCTCCTCAAGTCTCAAAACCACTCTCGCCCCCTCGAGCCCGTCCTCCACGTACACGGCCTCGACCTCGACCTCAACCTCCTCGCTCACCGCCTCTACTCCAACATCCTCGCACACGGCCTCAACTCCAACATCCTCAGGCATAGCCTCCATCTCCTCCACAACCACCACCAACCCGACCTCCTCCTCAGCAGCCTCCACTCCAGCATCCTCTGCTACCTCCTCGACACCGCCCTCCACCCCAACCTCGCCTCCCACCGCCTCCACTCCCACCTCCTTGGTCACTGCCTCGGCTTCCACAGCCTCCACCTCAGTCACCGCCTCGACCTCCATCTCCTCAGCAACCGCCTCCACTCTGCAATCTTCTCTCACGGCCTCGACACCGTCCTCCACTCCCACCACCTCAAGCTCGGCCTCCTCGCCCACCGCCTCGACTTCCACCTCCTCTGTCACCGCCTCAAGTCCAACAACCTCGGCCACGGCCTCCACAGCCACATCCTCTGCAACCTCCTCAAGTCTCAAAACCACTCTCGCCCCCTCGAGCCCGTCCTCCACGTACACGGCCTCGACCTCGACCTCAACCTCCTCGCTCACCGCCTCTACTCCAACATCCTCGCACACGGCCTCAACTCCAACATCCTCAGGCATAGCCTCCATCTCCTCCACAACCACCACCAACCCGACCTCCTCCTCAGCAGCCTCCACTCCAGCATCCTCTGCTACCTCCTCGACACCGCCCTCCACCCCAACCTCGCCTCCCACCGCCTCCACTCCCACCTCCTTGGTCACTGCCTCGGCTTCCACAGCCTCCACCTCAGTCACCGCCTCGACCTCCATCTCCTCAGCAACCGCCTCCACTCTGCAATCTTCTCTCACGGCCTCGACACCGTCCTCCACTCCCACCACCTCAAGCTCGGCCTCCTCGCCCACCGCCTCGACTTCCACCTCCTCTGTCACCGCCTCAAGTCCAACAACCTCGGCCACGGCCTCCACAGCCACATCCTCTGCAACCTCCTCAAGTCTCAAAACCACTCTCGCCCCCTCGAGCCCGTCCTCCACGTACACGGCCTCGACCTCGACCTCAACCTCCTCGCTCACCGCCTCTACTCCAACATCCTCGCACACGGCCTCAACTCCAACATCCTCAGGCATAGCCTCCATCTCCTCCACAACCACCACCAACCCGACCTCCTCCTCAGCAGCCTCCACTCCAGCATCCTCTGCTACCTCCTCGACACCGCCCTCCACCCCAACCTCGCCTCCCACCGCCTCCACTCCCACCTCCTTGGTCACTGCCTCGGCTTCCACAGCCTCCACCTCAGTCACCGCCTCGACCTCCATCTCCTCAGCAACCGCCTCCACTCTGCAATCTTCTCTCACGGCCTCGACACCGTCCTCCACTCCCACCACCTCAAGCTCGGCCTCCTCGCCCACCGCCTCGACTTCCACCTCCTCTGTCACCGCCTCAAGTCCAACAACCTCGGCCACGGCCTCCACAGCCACATCCTCTGCAACCTCCTCAAGTCTCAAAACCACTCTCGCCCCCTCGAGCCCGTCCTCCACGTACACGGCCTCGACCTCGACCTCAACCTCCTCGCTCACCGCCTCTACTCCAACATCCTCGCACACGGCCTCAACTCCAACATCCTCAGGCATAGCCTCCATCTCCTCCACAACCACCACCAACCCGACCTCCTCCTCAGCAGCCTCCACTCCAGCATCCTCTGCTACCTCCTCGACACCGCCCTCCACCCCAACCTCGCCTCCCACCGCCTCCACTCCCACCTCCTTGGTCACTGCCTCGGCTTCCACAGCCTCCACCTCAGTCACCGCCTCGACCTCCATCTCCTCAGCAACCGCCTCCACTCTGCAATCTTCTCTCACGGCCTCGACACCGTCCTCCACTCCCACCACCTCAAGCTCGGCCTCCTCGCCCACCGCCTCGACTTCCACCTCCTCTGTCACCGCCTCAAGTCCAACAACCTCGGCCACGGCCTCCACAGCCACATCCTCTGCAACCTCCTCAAGTCTCAAAACCACTCTCGCCCCCTCGAGCCCGTCCTCCACGTACACGGCCTCGACCTCGACCTCAACCTCCTCGCTCACCGCCTCTACTCCAACATCCTCGCACACGGCCTCAACTCCAACATCCTCAGGCATAGCCTCCATCTCCTCCACAACCACCACCAACCCGACCTCCTCCTCAGCAGCCTCCACTCCAGCATCCTCTGCTACCTCCTCGACACCGCCCTCCACCCCAACCTCGCCTCCCACCGCCTCCACTCCCACCTCCTTGGTCACTGCCTCGGCTTCCACAGCCTCCACCTCAGTCACCGCCTCGACCTCCATCTCCTCAGCAACCGCCTCCACTCTGCAATCTTCTCTCACGGCCTCGACACCGTCCTCCACTCCCACCACCTCAAGCTCGGCCTCCTCGCCCACCGCCTCGACTTCCACCTCCTCTGTCACCGCCTCAAGTCCAACAACCTCGGCCACGGCCTCCACAGCCACATCCTCTGCAACCTCCTCAAGTCTCAAAACCACTCTCGCCCCCTCGAGCCCGTCCTCCACGTACACGGCCTCGACCTCGACCTCAACCTCCTCGCTCACCGCCTCTACTCCAACATCCTCGCACACGGCCTCAACTCCAACATCCTCAGGCATAGCCTCCATCTCCTCCACAACCACCACCAACCCGACCTCCTCCTCAGCAGCCTCCACTCCAGCATCCTCTGCTACCTCCTCGACACCGCCCTCCACCCCAACCTCGCCTCCCACCGCCTCCACTCCCACCTCCTTGGTCACTGCCTCGGCTTCCACAGCCTCCACCTCAGTCACCGCCTCGACCTCCATCTCCTCAGCAACCGCCTCCACTCTGCAATCTTCTCTCACGGCCTCGACACCGTCCTCCACTCCCACCACCTCAAGCTCGGCCTCCTCGCCCACCGCCTCGACTTCCACCTCCTCTGTCACCGCCTCAAGTCCAACAACCTCGGCCACGGCCTCCACAGCCACATCCTCTGCAACCTCCTCAAGTCTCAAAACCACTCTCGCCCCCTCGAGCCCGTCCTCCACGTACACGGCCTCGACCTCGACCTCAACCTCCTCGCTCACCGCCTCTACTCCAACATCCTCGCACACGGCCTCAACTCCAACATCCTCAGGCATAGCCTCCATCTCCTCCACAACCACCACCAACCCGACCTCCTCCTCAGCAGCCTCCACTCCAGCATCCTCTGCTACCTCCTCGACACCGCCCTCCACCCCAACCTCGCCTCCCACCGCCTCCACTCCCACCTCCTTGGTCACTGCCTCGGCTTCCACAGCCTCCACCTCAGTCACCGCCTCGACCTCCATCTCCTCAGCAACCGCCTCCACTCTGCAATCTTCTCTCACGGCCTCGACACCGTCCTCCACTCCCACCACCTCAAGCTCGGCCTCCTCGCCCACCGCCTCGACTTCCACCTCCTCTGTCACCGCCTCAAGTCCAACAACCTCGGCCACGGCCTCCACAGCCACATCCTCTGCAACCTCCTCAAGTCTCAAAACCACTCTCGCCCCCTCGAGCCCGTCCTCCACGTACACGGCCTCGACCTCGACCTCAACCTCCTCGCTCACCGCCTCTACTCCAACATCCTCGCACACGGCCTCAACTCCAACATCCTCAGGCATAGCCTCCATCTCCTCCACAACCACCACCAACCCGACCTCCTCCTCAGCAGCCTCCACTCCAGCATCCTCTGCTACCTCCTCGACACCGCCCTCCACCCCAACCTCGCCTCCCACCGCCTCCACTCCCACCTCCTTGGTCACTGCCTCGGCTTCCACAGCCTCCACCTCAGTCACCGCCTCGACCTCCATCTCCTCAGCAACCGCCTCCACTCTGCAATCTTCTCTCACGGCCTCGACACCGTCCTCCACTCCCACCACCTCAAGCTCGGCCTCCTCGCCCACCGCCTCGACTTCCACCTCCTCTGTCACCGCCTCAAGTCCAACAACCTCGGCCACGGCCTCCACAGCCACATCCTCTGCAACCTCCTCAAGTCTCAAAACCACTCTCGCCCCCTCGAGCCCGTCCTCCACGTACACGGCCTCGACCTCGACCTCAACCTCCTCGCTCACCGCCTCTACTCCAACATCCTCGCACACGGCCTCAACTCCAACATCCTCAGGCATAGCCTCCATCTCCTCCACAACCACCACCAACCCGACCTCCTCCTCAGCAGCCTCCACTCCAGCATCCTCTGCTACCTCCTCGACACCGCCCTCCACCCCAACCTCGCCTCCCACCGCCTCCACTCCCACCTCCTTGGTCACTGCCTCGGCTTCCACAGCCTCCACCTCAGTCACCGCCTCGACCTCCATCTCCTCAGCAACCGCCTCCACTCTGCAATCTTCTCTCACGGCCTCGACACCGTCCTCCACTCCCACCACCTCAAGCTCGGCCTCCTCGCCCACCGCCTCGACTTCCACCTCCTCTGTCACCGCCTCAAGTCCAACAACCTCGGCCACGGCCTCCACAGCCACATCCTCTGCAACCTCCTCAAGTCTCAAAACCACTCTCGCCCCCTCGAGCCCGTCCTCCACGTACACGGCCTCGACCTCGACCTCAACCTCCTCGCTCACCGCCTCTACTCCAACATCCTCGCACACGGCCTCAACTCCAACATCCTCAGGCATAGCCTCCATCTCCTCCACAACCACCACCAACCCGACCTCCTCCTCAGCAGCCTCCACTCCAGCATCCTCTGCTACCTCCTCGACACCGCCCTCCACCCCAACCTCGCCTCCCACCGCCTCCACTCCCACCTCCTTGGTCACTGCCTCGGCTTCCACAGCCTCCACCTCAGTCACCGCCTCGACCTCCATCTCCTCAGCAACCGCCTCCACTCTGCAATCTTCTCTCACGGCCTCGACACCGTCCTCCACTCCCACCACCTCAAGCTCGGCCTCCTCGCCCACCGCCTCGACTTCCACCTCCTCTGTCACCGCCTCAAGTCCAACAACCTCGGCCACGGCCTCCACAGCCACATCCTCTGCAACCTCCTCAAGTCTCAAAACCACTCTCGCCCCCTCGAGCCCGTCCTCCACGTACACGGCCTCGACCTCGACCTCAACCTCCTCGCTCACCGCCTCTACTCCAACATCCTCGCACACGGCCTCAACTCCAACATCCTCAGGCATAGCCTCCATCTCCTCCACAACCACCACCAACCCGACCTCCTCCTCAGCAGCCTCCACTCCAGCATCCTCTGCTACCTCCTCGACACCGCCCTCCACCCCAACCTCGCCTCCCACCGCCTCCACTCCCACCTCCTTGGTCACTGCCTCGGCTTCCACAGCCTCCACCTCAGTCACCGCCTCGACCTCCATCTCCTCAGCAACCGCCTCCACTCTGCAATCTTCTCTCACGGCCTCGACACCGTCCTCCACTCCCACCACCTCAAGCTCGGCCTCCTCGCCCACCGCCTCGACTTCCACCTCCTCTGTCACCGCCTCAAGTCCAACAACCTCGGCCACGGCCTCCACAGCCACATCCTCTGCAACCTCCTCAAGTCTCAAAACCACTCTCGCCCCCTCGAGCCCGTCCTCCACGTACACGGCCTCGACCTCGACCTCAACCTCCTCGCTCACCGCCTCTACTCCAACATCCTCGCACACGGCCTCAACTCCAACATCCTCAGGCATAGCCTCCATCTCCTCCACAACCACCACCAACCCGACCTCCTCCTCAGCAGCCTCCACTCCAGCATCCTCTGCTACCTCCTCGACACCGCCCTCCACCCCAACCTCGCCTCCCACCGCCTCCACTCCCACCTCCTTGGTCACTGCCTCGGCTTCCACAGCCTCCACCTCAGTCACCGCCTCGACCTCCATCTCCTCAGCAACCGCCTCCACTCTGCAATCTTCTCTCACGGCCTCGACACCGTCCTCCACTCCCACCACCTCAAGCTCGGCCTCCTCGCCCACCGCCTCGACTTCCACCTCCTCTGTCACCGCCTCAAGTCCAACAACCTCAGCCACGGCCTCCACAGCCACATCCTCTGCAACCTCCTCAAGTCTCAAAACCACTCTCGCCCCCTCGAGCCCGTCCTCCACGTACACGGCCTCGACCTCGACCTCAACCTCCTCGCTCACCGCCTCTACTCCAACATCCTCGCACACGGCCTCAACTCCAACATCCTCAGGCATAGCCTCCATCTCCTCCACAACCACCACCAACCCGACCTCCTCCTCAGCAGCCTCCACTCCAGCATCCTCTGCTACCTCCTCGACACCGCCCTCCACCCCAACCTCGCCTCCCACCGCCTCCACTCCCACCTCCTTGGTCACTGCCTCGGCTTCCACAGCCTCCACCTCAGTCACCGCCTCGACCTCCATCTCCTCAGCAACCGCCTCCACTCTGCAATCTTCTCTCACGGCCTCGACACCGTCCTCCACTCCCACCACCTCAAGCTCGGCCTCCTCGCCCACCGCCTCGACTTCCACCTCCTCTGTCACCGCCTCAAGTCCAACAACCTCGGCCACGGCCTCCACAGCCACATCCTCTGCAACCTCCTCAAGTCTCAAAACCACTCTCGCCCCCTCGAGCCCGTCCTCCACGTACACGGCCTCGACCTCGACCTCAACCTCCTCGCTCACCGCCTCTACTCCAACATCCTCGCACACGGCCTCAACTCCAACATCCTCAGGCATAGCCTCCATCTCCTCCACAACCACCACCAACCCGACCTCCTCCTCAGCAGCCTCCACTCCAGCATCCTCTGCTACCTCCTCGACACCGCCCTCCACCCCAACCTCGCCTCCCACCGCCTCCACTCCCACCTCCTTGGTCACTGCCTCGGCTTCCACAGCCTCCACCTCAGTCACCGCCTCGACCTCCATCTCCTCAGCAACCGCCTCCACTCTGCAATCTTCTCTCACGGCCTCGACACCGTCCTCCACTCCCACCACCTCAAGCTCGGCCTCCTCGCCCACCGCCTCGACTTCCACCTCCTCTGTCACCGCCTCAAGTCCAACAACCTCGGCCACGGCCTCCACAGCCACATCCTCTGCAACCTCCTCAAGTCTCAAAACCACTCTCGCCCCCTCGAGCCCGTCCTCCACGTACACGGCCTCGACCTCGACCTCAACCTCCTCGCTCACCGCCTCTACTCCAACATCCTCGCACACGGCCTCAACTCCAACATCCTCAGGCATAGCCTCCATCTCCTCCACAACCACCACCAACCCGACCTCCTCCTCAGCAGCCTCCACTCCAGCATCCTCTGCTACCTCCTCGACACCGCCCTCCACCCCAACCTCGCCTCCCACCGCCTCCACTCCCACCTCCTTGGTCACTGCCTCGGCTTCCACAGCCTCCACCTCAGTCACCGCCTCGACCTCCATCTCCTCAGCAACCGCCTCCACTCTGCAATCTTCTCTCACGGCCTCGACACCGTCCTCCACTCCCACCACCTCAAGCTCGGCCTCCTCGCCCACCGCCTCGACTTCCACCTCCTCTGTCACCGCCTCAAGTCCAACAACCTCGGCCACGGCCTCCACAGCCACATCCTCTGCAACCTCCTCAAGTCTCAAAACCACTCTCGCCCCCTCGAGCCCGTCCTCCACGTACACGGCCTCGACCTCGACCTCAACCTCCTCGCTCACCGCCTCTACTCCAACATCCTCGCACACGGCCTCAACTCCAACATCCTCAGGCATAGCCTCCATCTCCTCCACAACCACCACCAACCCGACCTCCTCCTCAGCAGCCTCCACTCCAGCATCCTCTGCTACCTCCTCGACACCGCCCTCCACCCCAACCTCGCCTCCCACCGCCTCCACTCCCACCTCCTTGGTCACTGCCTCGGCTTCCACAGCCTCCACCTCAGTCACCGCCTCGACCTCCATCTCCTCAGCAACCGCCTCCACTCTGCAATCTTCTCTCACGGCCTCGACACCGTCCTCCACTCCCACCACCTCAAGCTCGGCCTCCTCGCCCACCGCCTCGACTTCCACCTCCTCTGTCACCGCCTCAAGTCCAACAACCTCGGCCACGGCCTCCACAGCCACATCCTCTGCAACCTCCTCAAGTCTCAAAACCACTCTCGCCCCCTCGAGCCCGTCCTCCACGTACACGGCCTCGACCTCGACCTCAACCTCCTCGCTCACCGCCTCTACTCCAACATCCTCGCACACGGCCTCAACTCCAACATCCTCAGGCATAGCCTCCATCTCCTCCACAACCACCACCAACCCGACCTCCTCCTCAGCAGCCTCCACTCCAGCATCCTCTGCTACCTCCTCGACACCGCCCTCCACCCCAACCTCGCCTCCCACCGCCTCCACTCCCACCTCCTTGGTCACTGCCTCGGCTTCCACAGCCTCCACCTCAGTCACCGCCTCGACCTCCATCTCCTCAGCAACCGCCTCCACTCTGCAATCTTCTCTCACGGCCTCGACACCGTCCTCCACTCCCACCACCTCAAGCTCGGCCTCCTCGCCCACCGCCTCGACTTCCACCTCCTCTGTCACCGCCTCAAGTCCAACAACCTCGGCCACGGCCTCCACAGCCACATCCTCTGCAACCTCCTCAAGTCTCAAAACCACTCTCGCCCCCTCGAGCCCGTCCTCCACGTACACGGCCTCGACCTCGACCTCAACCTCCTCGCTCACCGCCTCTACTCCAACATCCTCGCACACGGCCTCAACTCCAACATCCTCAGGCATAGCCTCCATCTCCTCCACAACCACCACCAACCCGACCTCCTCCTCAGCAGCCTCCACTCCAGCATCCTCTGCTACCTCCTCGACACCGCCCTCCACCCCAACCTCGCCTCCCACCGCCTCCACTCCCACCTCCTTGGTCACTGCCTCGGCTTCCACAGCCTCCACCTCAGTCACCGCCTCGACCTCCATCTCCTCAGCAACCGCCTCCACTCTGCAATCTTCTCTCACGGCCTCGACACCGTCCTCCACTCCCACCACCTCAAGCTCGGCCTCCTCGCCCACCGCCTCGACTTCCACCTCCTCTGTCACCGCCTCAAGTCCAACAACCTCGGCCACGGCCTCCACAGCCACATCCTCTGCAACCTCCTCAAGTCTCAAAACCACTCTCGCCCCCTCGAGCCCGTCCTCCACGTACACGGCCTCGACCTCGACCTCAACCTCCTCGCTCACCGCCTCTACTCCAACATCCTCGCACACGGCCTCAACTCCAACATCCTCAGGCATAGCCTCCATCTCCTCCACAACCACCACCAACCCGACCTCCTCCTCAGCAGCCTCCACTCCAGCATCCTCTGCTACCTCCTCGACACCGCCCTCCACCCCAACCTCGCCTCCCACCGCCTCCACTCCCACCTCCTTGGTCACTGCCTCGGCTTCCACAGCCTCCACCTCAGTCACCGCCTCGACCTCCATCTCCTCAGCAACCGCCTCCACTCTGCAATCTTCTCTCACGGCCTCGACACCGTCCTCCACTCCCACCACCTCAAGCTCGGCCTCCTCGCCCACCGCCTCGACTTCCACCTCCTCTGTCACCGCCTCAAGTCCAACAACCTCGGCCACGGCCTCCACAGCCACATCCTCTGCAACCTCCTCAAGTCTCAAAACCACTCTCGCCCCCTCGAGCCCGTCCTCCACGTACACGGCCTCGACCTCGACCTCAACCTCCTCGCTCACCGCCTCTACTCCAACATCCTCGCACACGGCCTCAACTCCAACATCCTCAGGCATAGCCTCCATCTCCTCCACAACCACCACCAACCCGACCTCCTCCTCAGCAGCCTCCACTCCAGCATCCTCTGCTACCTCCTCGACACCGCCCTCCACCCCAACCTCGCCTCCCACCGCCTCCACTCCCACCTCCTTGGTCACTGCCTCGGCTTCCACAGCCTCCACCTCAGTCACCGCCTCGACCTCCATCTCCTCAGCAACCGCCTCCACTCTGCAATCTTCTCTCACGGCCTCGACACCGTCCTCCACTCCCACCACCTCAAGCTCGGCCTCCTCGCCCACCGCCTCGACTTCCACCTCCTCTGTCACCGCCTCAAGTCCAACAACCTCGGCCACGGCCTCCACAGCCACATCCTCTGCAACCTCCTCAAGTCTCAAAACCACTCTCGCCCCCTCGAGCCCGTCCTCCACGTACACGGCCTCGACCTCGACCTCAACCTCCTCGCTCACCGCCTCTACTCCAACATCCTCGCACACGGCCTCAACTCCAACATCCTCAGGCATAGCCTCCATCTCCTCCACAACCACCACCAACCCGACCTCCTCCTCAGCAGCCTCCACTCCAGCATCCTCTGCTACCTCCTCGACACCGCCCTCCACCCCAACCTCGCCTCCCACCGCCTCCACTCCCACCTCCTTGGTCACTGCCTCGGCTTCCACAGCCTCCACCTCAGTCACCGCCTCGACCTCCATCTCCTCAGCAACCGCCTCCACTCTGCAATCTTCTCTCACGGCCTCGACACCGTCCTCCACTCCCACCACCTCAAGCTCGGCCTCCTCGCCCACCGCCTCGACTTCCACCTCCTCTGTCACCGCCTCAAGTCCAACAACCTCGGCCACGGCCTCCACAGCCACATCCTCTGCAACCTCCTCAAGTCTCAAAACCACTCTCGCCCCCTCGAGCCCGTCCTCCACGTACACGGCCTCGACCTCGACCTCAACCTCCTCGCTCACCGCCTCTACTCCAACATCCTCGCACACGGCCTCAACTCCAACATCCTCAGGCATAGCCTCCATCTCCTCCACAACCACCACCAACCCGACCTCCTCCTCAGCAGCCTCCACTCCAGCATCCTCTGCTACCTCCTCGACACCGCCCTCCACCCCAACCTCGCCTCCCACCGCCTCCACTCCCACCTCCTTGGTCACTGCCTCGGCTTCCACAGCCTCCACCTCAGTCACCGCCTCGACCTCCATCTCCTCAGCAACCGCCTCCACTCTGCAATCTTCTCTCACGGCCTCGACACCGTCCTCCACTCCCACCACCTCAAGCTCGGCCTCCTCGCCCACCGCCTCGACTTCCACCTCCTCTGTCACCGCCTCAAGTCCAACAACCTCGGCCACGGCCTCCACAGCCACATCCTCTGCAACCTCCTCAAGTCTCAAAACCACTCTCGCCCCCTCGAGCCCGTCCTCCACGTACACGGCCTCGACCTCGACCTCAACCTCCTCGCTCACCGCCTCTACTCCAACATCCTCGCACACGGCCTCAACTCCAACATCCTCAGGCATAGCCTCCATCTCCTCCACAACCACCACCAACCCGACCTCCTCCTCAGCAGCCTCCACTCCAGCATCCTCTGCTACCTCCTCGACACCGCCCTCCACCCCAACCTCGCCTCCCACCGCCTCCACTCCCACCTCCTTGGTCACTGCCTCGGCTTCCACAGCCTCCACCTCAGTCACCGCCTCGACCTCCATCTCCTCAGCAACCGCCTCCACTCTGCAATCTTCTCTCACGGCCTCGACACCGTCCTCCACTCCCACCACCTCAAGCTCGGCCTCCTCGCCCACCGCCTCGACTTCCACCTCCTCTGTCACCGCCTCAAGTCCAACAACCTCGGCCACGGCCTCCACAGCCACATCCTCTGCAACCTCCTCAAGTCTCAAAACCACTCTCGCCCCCTCGAGCCCGTCCTCCACGTACACGGCCTCGACCTCGACCTCAACCTCCTCGCTCACCGCCTCTACTCCAACATCCTCGCACACGGCCTCAACTCCAACATCCTCAGGCATAGCCTCCATCTCCTCCACAACCACCACCAACCCGACCTCCTCCTCAGCAGCCTCCACTCCAGCATCCTCTGCTACCTCCTCGACACCGCCCTCCACCCCAACCTCGCCTCCCACCGCCTCCACTCCCACCTCCTTGGTCACTGCCTCGGCTTCCACAGCCTCCACCTCAGTCACCGCCTCGACCTCCATCTCCTCAGCAACCGCCTCCACTCTGCAATCTTCTCTCACGGCCTCGACACCGTCCTCCACTCCCACCACCTCAAGCTCGGCCTCCTCGCCCACCGCCTCGACTTCCACCTCCTCTGTCACCGCCTCAAGTCCAACAACCTCGGCCACGGCCTCCACAGCCACATCCTCTGCAACCTCCTCAAGTCTCAAAACCACTCTCGCCCCCTCGAGCCCGTCCTCCACGTACACGGCCTCGACCTCGACCTCAACCTCCTCGCTCACCGCCTCTACTCCAACATCCTCGCACACGGCCTCAACTCCAACATCCTCAGGCATAGCCTCCATCTCCTCCACAACCACCACCAACCCGACCTCCTCCTCAGCAGCCTCCACTCCAGCATCCTCTGCTACCTCCTCGACACCGCCCTCCACCCCAACCTCGCCTCCCACCGCCTCCACTCCCACCTCCTTGGTCACTGCCTCGGCTTCCACAGCCTCCACCTCAGTCACCGCCTCGACCTCCATCTCCTCAGCAACCGCCTCCACTCTGCAATCTTCTCTCACGGCCTCGACACCGTCCTCCACTCCCACCACCTCAAGCTCGGCCTCCTCGCCCACCGCCTCGACTTCCACCTCCTCTGTCACCGCCTCAAGTCCAACAACCTCGGCCACGGCCTCCACAGCCACATCCTCTGCAACCTCCTCAAGTCTCAAAACCACTCTCGCCCCCTCGAGCCCGTCCTCCACGTACACGGCCTCGACCTCGACCTCAACCTCCTCGCTCACCGCCTCTACTCCAACATCCTCGCACACGGCCTCAACTCCAACATCCTCAGGCATAGCCTCCATCTCCTCCACAACCACCACCAACCCGACCTCCTCCTCAGCAGCCTCCACTCCAGCATCCTCTGCTACCTCCTCGACACCGCCCTCCACCCCAACCTCGCCTCCCACCGCCTCCACTCCCACCTCCTTGGTCACTGCCTCGGCTTCCACAGCCTCCACCTCAGTCACCGCCTCGACCTCCATCTCCTCAGCAACCGCCTCCACTCTGCAATCTTCTCTCACGGCCTCGACACCGTCCTCCACTCCCACCACCTCAAGCTCGGCCTCCTCGCCCACCGCCTCGACTTCCACCTCCTCTGTCACCGCCTCAAGTCCAACAACCTCGGCCACGGCCTCCACAGCCACATCCTCTGCAACCTCCTCAAGTCTCAAAACCACTCTCGCCCCCTCGAGCCCGTCCTCCACGTACACGGCCTCGACCTCGACCTCAACCTCCTCGCTCACCGCCTCTACTCCAACATCCTCGCACACGGCCTCAACTCCAACATCCTCAGGCATAGCCTCCATCTCCTCCACAACCACCACCAACCCGACCTCCTCCTCAGCAGCCTCCACTCCAGCATCCTCTGCTACCTCCTCGACACCGCCCTCCACCCCAACCTCGCCTCCCACCGCCTCCACTCCCACCTCCTTGGTCACTGCCTCGGCTTCCACAGCCTCCACCTCAGTCACCGCCTCGACCTCCATCTCCTCAGCAACCGCCTCCACTCTGCAATCTTCTCTCACGGCCTCGACACCGTCCTCCACTCCCACCACCTCAAGCTCGGCCTCCTCGCCCACCGCCTCGACTTCCACCTCCTCTGTCACCGCCTCAAGTCCAACAACCTCGGCCACGGCCTCCACAGCCACATCCTCTGCAACCTCCTCAAGTCTCAAAACCACTCTCGCCCCCTCGAGCCCGTCCTCCACGTACACGGCCTCGACCTCGACCTCAACCTCCTCGCTCACCGCCTCTACTCCAACATCCTCGCACACGGCCTCAACTCCAACATCCTCAGGCATAGCCTCCATCTCCTCCACAACCACCACCAACCCGACCTCCTCCTCAGCAGCCTCCACTCCAGCATCCTCTGCTACCTCCTCGACACCGCCCTCCACCCCAACCTCGCCTCCCACCGCCTCCACTCCCACCTCCTTGGTCACTGCCTCGGCTTCCACAGCCTCCACCTCAGTCACCGCCTCGACCTCCATCTCCTCAGCAACCGCCTCCACTCTGCAATCTTCTCTCACGGCCTCGACACCGTCCTCCACTCCCACCACCTCAAGCTCGGCCTCCTCGCCCACCGCCTCGACTTCCACCTCCTCTGTCACCGCCTCAAGTCCAACAACCTCGGCCACGGCCTCCACAGCCACATCCTCTGCAACCTCCTCAAGTCTCAAAACCACTCTCGCCCCCTCGAGCCCGTCCTCCACGTACACGGCCTCGACCTCGACCTCAACCTCCTCGCTCACCGCCTCTACTCCAACATCCTCGCACACGGCCTCAACTCCAACATCCTCAGGCATAGCCTCCATCTCCTCCACAACCACCACCAACCCGACCTCCTCCTCAGCAGCCTCCACTCCAGCATCCTCTGCTACCTCCTCGACACCGCCCTCCACCCCAACCTCGCCTCCCACCGCCTCCACTCCCACCTCCTTGGTCACTGCCTCGGCTTCCACAGCCTCCACCTCAGTCACCGCCTCGACCTCCATCTCCTCAGCAACCGCCTCCACTCTGCAATCTTCTCTCACGGCCTCGACACCGTCCTCCACTCCCACCACCTCAAGCTCGGCCTCCTCGCCCACCGCCTCGACTTCCACCTCCTCTGTCACCGCCTCAAGTCCAACAACCTCGGCCACGGCCTCCACAGCCACATCCTCTGCAACCTCCTCAAGTCTCAAAACCACTCTCGCCCCCTCGAGCCCGTCCTCCACGTACACGGCCTCGACCTCGACCTCAACCTCCTCGCTCACCGCCTCTACTCCAACATCCTCGCACACGGCCTCAACTCCAACATCCTCAGGCATAGCCTCCATCTCCTCCACAACCACCACCAACCCGACCTCCTCCTCAGCAGCCTCCACTCCAGCATCCTCTGCTACCTCCTCGACACCGCCCTCCACCCCAACCTCGCCTCCCACCGCCTCCACTCCCACCTCCTTGGTCACTGCCTCGGCTTCCACAGCCTCCACCTCAGTCACCGCCTCGACCTCCATCTCCTCAGCAACCGCCTCCACTCTGCAATCTTCTCTCACGGCCTCGACACCGTCCTCCACTCCCACCACCTCAACTGCAACCTCCTCTGTCATTGCATCTACTGCATCCTCCTCAGGCACGGCCTCGACAATGTCCACAAGCACTTTGAGCCCAGTCTCCTCTGCCACCACCTCGATGCTAAGCTCCATTGCAACCAATTTAATCCAAACCTCTTTTTTTACCGTTTCGAACCCAACCTCCCTAATCCCGACCTCCTCCCCTGCTTCTTTCAGCACCACTTCTTCTGCCACTGCTTTGAACCCAACTTCCTGGGGAACCACCTCAAGCCTGATATCCACCGTCATGACCTCAAGGCCAACTTCTTCCTTTACTGCCTCGAGTCCAACTTCCTCCACAACCGCATCTACTACAGCACCCTCTGTCACCACCTCAGGCCCTACCTCCTTGATAACCACCTCGATCTCGACCTCCTCCATTACTAGCCCAACTTCTGACTCCTTCGCCTCATCCTCAGCCCTGACCGCCACACACCCAATGACCACCACCATGCTCCCAACCTCCACCACTCTTCCTACTGCCACCAGCACTCTCCCCACCGGCACGCTGACCACCACCACCGCGCACCCAGCCACCACTAACACCCAGCCAACCAGCACCACCACCACGCTCCCCACCACCACCGCACTCTCCAACACAACAACCACATTCCTCACCACCATGCTCCCAACCACCACCACCACAATCTCCACCACCACAGTCCCCACCTCCACCACCACGCACCAAGCCAACACCACCAACACCCAGACAACCCACACCACCACACTCCCCACCACCAAAACGCACCCAGCCACCACCACCATGACCATCACACTCCCCATGACCACCACCAAGCTCCCCACCACCACCACCCAGCCTATCAGTACCACCACACTCCCCACCACCACACAAACAGCCACTACCAACAACACCCAGCCAACCAATACCACCACCATGCCCCCCACCACCAACAACCAGCTGACCACCACTATGCACCCCACCACAACCACACTCCCCAGAACCACCACGCACCCAACGATGATCACCACTCACCCGACCACCGCCACTACACACCCGACCACCACCACCACGCTCACCACCACCACTACGAATCCGACCACCACCACTACGCGCCCAGCCACAACCACCACCACTACGACCACCACCACGACCACCACAAGCCCAGCCACCAGCACTACCCCAGGTACCACCCCTCCCACCCTTGGCTGCACCCAGGGTAGGTTCCTTACCCCACAGCTTCCAGCCCCACCTCACCTGCTCTTTTCCAGGGGTCTGCGAAAATGGAGGCACTTGGGTCAACGGCCACTGCGTGTGTCCCTCGGGATACACGGGCACAACCTGCAGATACGGCGAGAGCAGCATCGAGACCAAAGCTGGTAGGGAGCCCTCTGTGCCCACCTCCAGCCCACAGGGGGGGAAATCTTCTGGGGAGAACCAGGAGGGGGGCTTCCTCATGGGGACAGGGAGTCAGGAGTCCATAGACATGGACTTCAAGCAGGGGAGAAGTCCACAGCACCCAAAGGTTCATTGAGTTCTCCAACCAGGGTGTTGTCCCAGGGCAGTCAATGTTGTGGGGAAAGTGTTTCCCAACAAGCACAAGGTCCTACAGCACCCAAAGGTGTGTGTAAGGAGTTCTCCAACCACTGCCTTGTCCTGGAGCACCTAAAGATGAGAGTAAGGAGTTCTTCAACCATCACAGCCACTGCCACAGCACCCAAAGGTGCAGAGATAAGCATAGGGCATAGGACTACAACTGAGGTTCAAGCAGCAGAAGACTGGGGGCCTGCCCTTAAATGCCTCCCCTGCAGCAATAAGCAGAGGCTGGTGGTCCCAAGTGAGGCCAGTTGTGGCCGTTAAAGCTCATTAGAGCCCTGTAGGGCACAGCAGCAATGCCCAGGGTGCTGGGGTTGTCTTCTCCTGCTCCTGAGTCTCATCTCCTGCCTTCCCCCAAAGAGGCCAACGTGTCCGTGAGCGTGGAGCTGCGGGTCACCAACCAGGAGTTCTCCGAGGACCTCCGAAACGAAAGCTCCGAAGCCTACCAGAACTTTGTCCTCAGCTTCACCCTGCAGGTGGGATGCTGTTCTTGCCCCCCTATGGTCTTCTCTTTCCTTGTTAGTGGTGTGCTTGCTTTGGGGGGAATCCAAGGTGGAGAAGGAACTTGCAAGGGAAGGGAGCGGGACACCGATAACCGGCCTAAAGCCCCCTTCTCTTCCAGATGGAAATCTTCTACCGCAACATTGAAGGCTACCAGGGCATCAAGATCCTGAGTCTATCGTGAGTGTTGGGCTGCTGGCCTTTGGAAGAGGGCTTCAGGGTGCTCGGACTGCCATTGGGGTGCTCCAGTGGGCATAGGGGTGCTCCAGCTGGCCTCATGCTGGTCAATGATGAGGGGATATTGGGGTGCTCCAACTGCTATTGGGGCTACACCAATGGGCATTGGGGTGTCCCCTCAGACCGGGCAGCATCGTGGTGAATCACACTGTCATCGTTGCTGTGCTGGTGACCGCCGATACCACGGAGAAGATCGGTAACGTCACCAAGAATGTGCAGGAAGAGATCATCCAAGCAGCGACCCAGCAGGACAACTGCACTGATAACAGTGAGCCTCTGCCCCCCAGGGACAGGGGTGGGTCCTCCAAGATGTGGTTGGGGCCCTCTGTGACAGGGTTGGGGCCTTCTGTGATGGGGTTGGGGCCCTTGGGACCACTTCGGGCCTAGGCCTTGGGGGCATGGTTGGAGTTTTCCGTGGATAGGGTTGGGGCCCTGGGGAACCATTCAGGCCTAGGCCCTGGGGACAAGTTTTTGGGCTCCAGGGACAGTCTTGGGGCCCTTTGGACAGGGTTGGGGCCTCCTGGGCATGGCTGAGGCCCCAGAGATCCATTCAGGCCGAGGCCAGAGTTGGGGCCTCTGGGGACAGGGTTGGGGCCCTGGAGACCCCTGAGGCCTGGGGCTCTTCCACACGGCCTCTCCCTCTCCTTCCCAGGCATCTTCTGCTTCAACGCCTCCGAAGTGACGATCGCCCAACCCTCGTATGAGTTCAATGCAACAGGTGAGCCCATGGGGTGGGCTGCTCAGGGCTGACCATGAGCTGGGGGCCATGGGTGTCTCCCCCCGGCCAACCCCTGTCCCTCCCCGCAGCGTATTGCCGCCAGGTCGCGCCCAAGGGCTTCGAGGACTTCTACTACCCCAACACCACCAAAAGCGGCCTCAGCTGCGTGTCCAACTGCTCGGCCAACACCGCCGGTGCCATCGACTGCAACGAGGGGCAGTGCCAGCTCACCCTGAGTGGCCCCCAGTGCTTGTAAGGACCACGGGGACACCCGCAGGGACACCTCCAGGGCCCTGATGGGGGCTCTTGGCCCCCCTCTTGTGGAGGGCCAAGAACCAAGGACCATGGGCCTAGCCAGTGGTCTCGGCACCACACTCAGCCCCATATCTCCTCCCCACAGCTGCCGTGAGACCAACCTCTACTGGTACCAAGGCGATCGGTGCAGTAGCCGGGTCAGCAAGATGGCCGTGGGCATGGGCCTGGCCATGGCGGTCTTGTGCTTGGTCATCTTCGTCCTTGCCGCTTTCCTCTTCAGGGCCAGGAGGCAGAAGTGGTCGGACAGGTGGGGAAACCCCACGGGGTGGGGAGGGGGACCCGGTGGGCAAGTGAAAACCTCCACAAGTTGAGGTCCGCTGTGGAGGTTCCAGTTGTAGAGTCTCCATCCATGGAAGCTCTCAAGGGCACCCATCTGTGGTGCTTGGCCCCACCTCTGGTGGTCCTGATGGAGCGGGGCTTGGCCCCCCTCAGTGCCTCCAAGACCCCCCAGTTGCCTTCAGGCCCCCACCCGATGTCACAACCTCTATACTCCCCAGGTCCAGCGACCTGACGGAGACCAAGCAGCACTGGTACGAGGAAGAGGATGAAAACTGGAGCCTCCCTGGGGGCTTCACCATCCAGAATGAAGGTATGGGCTTGGAGGGGGGGAACCCACTTATGGGGTGATGGGATGGGGGGGTTGGTGGGACCCCCACCCAGGGCATCCCCATTGAGCTCCTTATTTACACAGGTGCTCGTGAGGACAGCATGCGGGTTGACCTGCAGTCCGTGGATACCTTGGCACAGGTAAGTCCCCCACACATCTGAGGGGGGGGACATGGGTGGGGGGACAGATAGGTGTAGCACCCCCACCCTTCTCATGACCTCACCATGAGACACCTCCCCCTCTTAACCACCATCTTCTCCCCCCAGGTCCAGATCCAGAGGCCGGAGAGGATCGCCACGGAGCTCTGAGCACGGAGAGGGGGGGACACCAGGAGGCTGCCGCCCCTCCCCCCTAGGACCCACACAGCACTTTGGGATACCCCCCCTGCTTTTGGGGGGGTCATGACCTCAAGTTGGGGATCACGGCCCTGCCTTTTAGGGTCATGACCCCCACCCTTTCTTTAGCACTTCATTGGGCCCCCACCTCTGCTTGCACATACTCGTCCTGGCCCTGCTCTCCTGGTGATGACCTCACTTGGGGGGCCATGATGTCATTTCCAGGGTATTGTCCCCATCCCCCCCACAGGTCACTTTAAGGGTCAGGACCCCCTCCCCCCCTTTCCCCTGCATAGGGCTGGACCCCCTCCAATTCCAAATAAATAAGTATCAAGTCACTGGTGTCACTGGTTTGTACTGGGATGACCGGACCTGCTCCAATTCCCCATAAATAACTACTAAGGCACTGGTGGCACTGGTTTGTACTGGGATGGTTCCAACATGCCTAGGGCTGTTAATCCCTTCCCCTGAGGCAGCCCCAGGTGGGGATGCACAGCTCCTCCCCCCAGAGGGGCAAAGTTCCCCACTGCCACTCCTGCCCCTGGCATGGCTCTGCACTGGGACGCTGCTGGCAGTGCTGCGGGACTGGGGGGCGCCCAGATGGGGTCTTGTACCCGGGCCTTCTTCCTCTTCCTCCTCCTCTTCCTCCACGGGGTTGCAGTGGGTGAGTGCAGCCTGGGCAAGGGGCACTGAAATGCAGTCGTGGGGGGTGGGAGGGGGCGGCGACCCCTGGGGCATCTCCTTAGGGTGTGTTGGGGAGGCTCAGGGGGGAATCGGCCTCCACGGCCCGAGGTGACACCGTCCTGGTGGGGATGGGGACAGGAACATTGGGGAATGGGACAGGGACATTGGGGAGGGAGACAAGGACAAGGAGGGGGACAAGGACAAGGAAGGAAACAAAGGCACTGGGGACAGGGAGGGGGACAACCTTCCCCAGGGCCATGGCAGTGACAAGGGGGTGTGAAGGCCAAAAATTTGTCCTCCCTGCTGTCCCTGTCCCTTTGTGAGGCTCTGTAGGTACACACACGTGTGTCCTCACCCCACTGATCCTTGCACACCCCACAGCCGTGCGAACAAGCATGGAAAGAGCGTGGGAGGAAAGTGAAAGGGGAGGAGAAAGTGAAAGTGTGAAGTCGAGGGTGGAGGCTGTGAGGCTGCAGGCGAGGCTGGAAGGTGCAAACGTAGAAGGCAGGCTCAGGATGGGCCGGGGTGGATGGCAGGGCTGCGAGCTGGAGGTCGAGGCTGCAAGACCAAAGGTTGCAGAGAAGGGGGAAGACGTGGGGAGGTCTCGCCCAGCTCTGACCAAGGGTGAGAGGAAGGGAGGCCGCACAGCTGTTAACTGCTTCTCCTCCCACTCTGACTCCCCCATCACCACCTCAACATCAACCACTGCCACCTCTGCTGTGACCCCGAACCCCTCCACCGCAACGACCCCAGACATCTCCACTTCAACCCTGGTACCCTCCGCCTCCACCTTGACAACCCCGGACCCCTCTGCCACAACAACCCCAGAGCCCTCCACCTTGACCCCAGACCCCTCCACCTTGACAACCCCAGACACCTCCACCTTGACCCCAGAGCCCTCCACCTTGACCCCAGACCCCTCCACCTTGACCCCAGACCCCTCCACCTTGACAACCCCAGACACCTCCACCTTGACCCCAGAGCCCTCCACCTTGACAACCCCAGAGCCCTCCACCTTGACCCCAGAGCCCTCCACCTTGACAACCCCAGAGCCCTCCACCTTGACCCCAGAGCCCTCCACCTTGACAACCCCAGAGCCCTCCACCTTGACCCCAGAGCCCTCCACCTTGACAACCCCAGACACCTCCACCTTGACCCCAGAGCCCTCCACCTTGACAACCCCAGAGCCCTCCACCTTGACCCCAGACCCCTCCACCTTGACAATCCCAGATCCCTCCACCTTGACCCCAGAGCCCTCCATCTTGACAACCCCAGAGCCCTCCACCTTGACCCCAGAGCCCTCCACCTTGACAACCCCAGACACCTCCACCTTGACCCCGGACCCCTCCACCTTGACAACCCCAGAGCCCTCCACCTTGACCCCAGAGCCCCCCACCTTGACAACCCCAGACACCTCCACCTTGACCCCGGACCCCTCCACCTTGACAACCCCAGACACCTCCACCTTGACCCCAGAGCCCTCCACCTTGACAACCCCAGAGCCCTCCACCTTGACCCCAGAGCCCTCCACCTTGACAATCCCAGATCCCTCCACCTTGACAACCCCAGAGCCCTCCACCTTGACAATCCCAGATCCCTCCACCTTGACCCCAGAGCCCTCCACCTTGACAACCCCAGAGCCCTCCACCTTGACCCCAGAGCCCTCCACCTTGACAACCCCAGACACCTCCACCTTGACCCCGGACCCCTCCACCTTGACAGCCCCAGACACCTCCACCTTGACCCCAGAGCCCTCCACCTTGACAACCCCAGAGCCCTCCACCTTGACCCCAGACCCCTCCACCTTGACAATCCCAGATCCCTCCACCTTGACCCCAGAGCCCTCCATCTTGACAACCCCAGAGCCCTCCACCTTGACAACCCCAGACACCTCCACCTTGACAACCCCAGAGCCCTCCACCTTGACAACCCCAGAGCCCTCCACCTTGACAATCCCAGACCCCTCCACCTTGACCCCAGACCCCTCCACCTTGACAACCCCAGACACCTCCACCTTGACCCCAGAGCCCTCCACCTTGACAACCCCAGAGCCCTCCACCTTGACCCCAGAGCCCTCCACCTTGACAACCCCAGACACCTCCACCTTGACCCCAGAGCCCTCCACCTTGACAATCCCAGATCCCTCCACCTTGACAACCCCAGAGCCCTCCACCTTGACAACCCCAGAGCCCTCCACCTTGACAATCCCAGATCCCTCCACCTTGACCCCAGAGCCCTCCACCTTGACCCCAGACCCCTCCACCTTGACAACCCCAGAGCCCTCCACCTTGACCCCAGAGCCCTCCACCTTGACAACCCCAGAGCCCTCCACCTTGACAACCCCAGACACCTCCACCTTGACCCCAGAGCCCTCCACCTTGACCCCGGACCCCTCCACCTTGACAACCCCAGAGCCCTCCACCTTGACGACCCTGGACTCCTCCACCTTGACAACCCCAGACCCCTCCACTGTGATCCCGGACCCCACCAACTCCACCCCAACCCTAGACCCCACCATTTTGACTGCAACTCTGACCTCCTCCTCCCCCGCTTCAACCCCTGACTCCTCCACCTCTGTCCTTACCCCAACCTCCTCTGTCTCCACCTTAATTCCTGGCTCCTCTGACTCCACCTCAACCCTGACCTCCTCTGTCACCCCCCCAACCCCTGACTCCCCTAGCACCCCCACCAGCAGCATCCCCACGACCACCACCATCACTGGCTCCAGCGCCCTCACAACCACCAGCAGCACTGCTCCAGATATTTCTTCCACACCCACCGCTTCTCCTAGCGCAGCAACCACTAGTCTGTTGCCCACAACCACCCCCAGTACCACCACCAGGCCCACAGATGCCACCACGACCATCAACAGCCCCACGACCACTTCTGGAGCCACCACCAGCCCCACAACCACCACCATGATGACCACTGGTGCCACCACCACCACCCCCCTTCCAACTACCACCACCACCACGACTACGAACCCGACCACCACCACTACGCACTCAACCACTACCACTACCACCACAACCACCACGACCACCACCACGAGCCCAACCACTACCCCCACTACCACTACCCCAGGTACCACCCCTCCCAACCTTAGCTGCACCCAGGGCAGGTTCCTCGCCCCGTACCTCCCAGTCCCATCTCACACTGTCCTTTCCAGGGGTCTGCGAAAATGGAGGCACTTGGGTCAACGGCCAATGCGTGTGTCCCCCGGGATACACGGGCAACACCTGCAGTTATGGCGAGAGCAGCATCGAGACCAAAGCCGGTAGGGAGCCCTCTGCACCCACCTCCAACTCCTTCTGGGCAAAATGTGGACAGAATCAGGAGTGGGGCTTTCTCGCAGGGAGGGCAAGGCAGGAGTGACCATGGCCACAGGCGTGGACCTCAACTAGGCCATGGGTCCAGAGCACCCAAAGGTGTTGGCAGCGAGTTCTCCAACCTGGGTGTTATCCTGGGGCAGCCAATCTTGTGGGCAAGGTGTTTGCCAATGAGCACAAAGTCCAACAGCACCAAAGGTGTGGGTAAGGAGTTCCCCAACCACCACAAGCTCCCACAGCACCCAAAGGTGCAGGGAGAAGCAAAGGGCAGGGAAGGGAACAACTGTTGTGGTCCAAGCAGCAGACAGAAGCAGCCCAGGAACAGGTCCCCCTCAGCACAGCTCCAGAGGCCTGGGGGCCTGGCCGTAAATGCCTCCCCTGCAGCAATAAGCAGAGGCTGGTGGTCCCAAGTGAGGCCAGTTGTGGCCGTTAAAGCTCATTAGAGCCCTGTAGGGCACAGCAGCAATGCCCAGGGTGCTGGGGTTGTCTTCTCCTGCTCCTGAGTCTCATCTCCTGCCTTCCCCCAAAGAGGCCAACGTGTCCGTGAGCGTGGAGCTGCGGGTCACCAACCAGGAGTTCTCCGAGGACCTCCGAAACGAAAGCTCCGAAGCCTACCAGAACTTTGTCCTCAGCTTCACCCTGCAGGTGGGATGCTGTTCTTGCCCCCCTATGGTCTTCTCTTTCCTTGTTAGTGGTGTGCTTGCTTTGGGGGGAATCCAAGGTGGAGAAGGAACTTGCAAGGGAAGGGAGCGGGACACCGATAACCGGCCTAAAGCCCCCTTCTCTTCCAGATGGAAATCTTCTACCGCAACATTGAAGGCTACCAGGGCATCAAGATCCTGAGTCTATCGTGAGTGTTGGGCTGCTGGCCTTTGGAAGAGGGCTTCAGGGTGCTCGGACTGCCATTGGGGTGCTCCAGTGGGCATAGGGGTGCTCCAGCTGGCCTCATGCTGGTCAATGATGAGGGGATATTGGGGTGCTCCAACTGCTATTGGGGCTACACCAATGGGCATTGGGGTGTCCCCTCAGACCGGGCAGCATCGTGGTGAATCACACTGTCATCGTTGCTGTGCTGGTGACCGCCGATACCACGGAGAAGATCGGTAACGTCACCAAGAATGTGCAGGAAGAGATCATCCAAGCAGCGACCCAGCAGGACAACTGCACTGATAACAGTGAGCCTCTGCCCCCCAGGGACAGGGGTGGGTCCTCCAAGATGTGGTTGGGGCCCTCTGTGACAGGGTTGGGGCCTTCTGTGATGGGGTTGGGGCCCTTGGGACCACTTCGGGCCTAGGCCTTGGGGGCATGGTTGGAGTTTTCCGTGGATAGGGTTGGGGCCCTGGGGAACCATTCAGGCCTAGGCCCTGGGGACAAGTTTTTGGGCTCCAGGGACAGTCTTGGGGCCCTTTGGACAGGGTTGGGGCCTCCTGGGCATGGCTGAGGCCCCAGAGATCCATTCAGGCCGAGGCCAGAGTTGGGGCCTCTGGGGACAGGGTTGGGGCCCTGGAGACCCCTGAGGCCTGGGGCTCTTCCACACGGCCTCTCCCTCTCCTTCCCAGGCATCTTCTGCTTCAACGCCTCCGAAGTGACGATCGCCCAACCCTCGTATGAGTTCAATGCAACAGGTGAGCCCATGGGGTGGGCTGCTCAGGGCTGACCATGAGCTGGGGGCCATGGGTGTCTCCCCCCGGCCAACCCCTGTCCCTCCCCGCAGCGTATTGCCGCCAGGTCGCGCCCAAGGGCTTCGAGGACTTCTACTACCCCAACACCACCAAAAGCGGCCTCAGCTGCGTGTCCAACTGCTCGGCCAACACCGCCGGTGCCATCGACTGCAACGAGGGGCAGTGCCAGCTCACCCTGAGTGGCCCCCAGTGCTTGTAAGGACCACGGGGACACCCGCAGGGACACCTCCAGGGCCCTGATGGGGGCTCTTGGCCCCCCTCTTGTGGAGGGCCAAGAACCAAGGACCATGGGCCTAGCCAGTGGTCTCGGCACCACACTCAGCCCCATATCTCCTCCCCACAGCTGCCGTGAGACCAACCTCTACTGGTACCAAGGCGATCGGTGCAGTAGCCGGGTCAGCAAGATGGCCGTGGGCATGGGCCTGGCCGTGGCAGCCTTGTGTTTGGTCATCATTGCCCTTGCTGCCTTCATCTTCAGGGCTAGGAGGCACAAGTTGTTGGACAGGTGGGGAAATCCCACGGGGAAGGGAGGGGAAGGTGCTGGGCACGGGAGGACCTCCACAAGCGGAGGCCCTCCTTGGTCCATGGTGGTCCTCCATCTGGGAAGGACCTCCAATCATGGAGGTCCTCAAACACACCCATCCATGGTGCTTGGCTTCACCTCTGGTGGTTCTAATGGAGCTTAACTTGCCCCGCCGGTGCCTCCAGGACCCCCCAGTTGCCTTCAGTCACACTTCTGATGTCACAGCCTCTATGTCCCCCCAGGTACAGTGACCTGACAGAGACCAAGCAGCAGTGGTATGAGGAAGAGGATGAAAACTGGAAACTCCCTGGGGGCTTCACCATCCAGAATGAAGGTATGGGGCTGGGGGGGGGGACCCACTGATGGGATCATGGGATGAGGGGATTGGTGGGACCTCCAGCCGGGGCACCCTCTTTGAGTTCCTTCACCCCACAGGTGCTCGTGAAGACACAATGAGGGTTGACCTGCAGTCCGTGGACACCTCCGCACAGGTAGGTCCCCCCACCCACCCAACAGGGGGAACATATAGGGGGGCACCATCACCCCTCTCATGGACTCACAAAGGGTAACTCTCCATCAAAAAATACCCCCCCCAGGTCCAAATCCAGAGGCCGGAGAGGATCACCACGGAGCTCTGAGCAGGGAGGAGGGGAAACCAGGAGGATGCCCCCCCTCCCAGGGACCTGCACAGCACTGTGGGATAAGCCCTGCTTTGGGGGGGGGGGTCATGACCTCAAGTTGGGGATCATGGCCCTGCCTTTTAGAGTCATGACCCCCACCCTTCCTGTAGCACTTCATTTGGCCCCAACCTCTGCGTGTACATACTGGTCCTGGCCCTGCTGTCCTGGAGACGACCTCACTTGGGCGGCCATGATGTCATTTCCAGGGTGTTTTCCACCCCCCCCCAACAGGTCACTTTAAGGGTCAGGACCCTCTCTTCCCTTGCATAGGGCTGGACCTCCTCCAATTCAAATAAATAAGTATCAAGTCACTGGTGTCACTGGTTTGTACTGGGATGACCAGACCTGCTCCAATTCCCCATAAATAACTACTAAGGCACTGGTGGCACTGGTTTGTACTGGGATGGTTCCAACATGCCTAGGGCTGTTAATCCCTTCCCCTGAGGCAGCCCCAGGTGGGGATGCACAGCTCCTCCCCCCAGAGGGGCAAAGTTCCCCACTGCCACTCCTGCCCCTGGCATGGCTCTGCACTGGGACGCTGCTGGCAGTGCTGCGGGACTGGGGGGCGCCCAGATGGGGTCTTGTACCCGGGCCTTCTTCCTCTTCCTCCTCCTCTTCCTCCACGGGGTTGCAGTGGGTGAGTGCAGCCTGGGCAAGGGGCACTGAAATGCAGTCGTGGGGGGTGGGAGGGGGCGGCGACCCCTGGGGCATCTCCTTAGGGTGTGTTGGGGAGGCTCAGGGGGGAATCGGCCTCCACGGCCCGAGGTGACACCGTCCTGGTGGGGATGGGGACAGGAACATTGGGGACAGGGATAGAGACAAGGATGGGGACAAGGACATTGGCAACACCACACAGCTCCCTACCCTGGGGTGTCAAAATTTACAAGGTGAAGTGGAGGCCAAGAATTTGTCCTCCCAGCTGTCTCTGTCCTCATGTGAAACCTCCAAGGTACCCATGTGCGTCCTCGCCCCATCGCACCTCACACACCCCACAGGTGTGCAAATGGGCACGGGGAGGGCGTGGGGAGAAAGTGAAAGGGAGGCAGAAGGTGGAGGGGTGAGAACACGGGGAAGGAAGGATGGGGCAAAGGGAAAGCTGGAGGGCAAGGTGGGGCTGCTGAGGGGGGCAAAGTGCAGGCGGCTCATGCAGGAGGGCCACCCGGAGGAGAGGTAAGAACAGGGACTGCAGGGGACAGAGAGGAACAGGGAAGTCCTCGCCCACGTCTGACAGGTGATAATGCCAGGAAGGATTTAGCTGAGCTGCCTCCATGCTGTGCGCAGGCACCTCCATGAGCTCTGAGGACATGGTGAGAAATGGAGTAAACACGTCCCCTGGGGACCTTGCACTGGACACAAGCAGGAACAGCAGTACTAATTCCGCCACCACCTCGAGCCCGACCACCACAAACATGACCCCAACTACCACCACCAGCTCGAGCCCGACCAACACCACCAGCTCGAGCCCGATCAACACCACCAGCTCGAGCCCAACCAACACCACCACCTCGAGCCCGACCAACACTACCACCTCAAGCCCGACCAATACCACCATCACGAGCCCAACCAACACCACCACCTCGAGCCCAACCAATACCACCATCACGAGCCCAACCAACACCACAACCTCGAGCCCAACCAACACCACCACCTCCAGCTTGACCACTACCACCACCACCACCACCTTGACCCCGACCACCACCACTACCACAACCACCACCACTACCACAGCTACCACCACTACCCCAGGTACTGTCCCTCCCACACTTAGCTGCACCCAGAACAGGATCCTCACCCCACACCTCCCAGTCCCATCTCACACTGTCCTTTCCAGGGGTCTGCGAAAATGGAGGCACTTGGGTCAACGGCCAATGTGTGTGCCCCCCAGGATACACGGGCAACACCTGCAGTTACGTGGAGAGCAGCATCGAGACCAAAGCCGGTAGGGAGCCCTCTGTGCCCACCTCCAGCCCACAGGAGGGCAAATCTTCTAGGGAGAACCAAGAGGAAGGCTTCCTCATGGAGAGGGCATGGTCTTTGAGCAGGGCACAAACCCACAGCACCCAAAGGTGTTGGCACTGAGTTTTCTAACCATGGTGTTTCCATGGAGCACCAAAAGATGTGAGCAAGGTGTTTCCCAAGCAGCAGAAAGTCCTACAGTACCCAAAGGTGTGGGTAAGAAGTTCCCCAACCACCTCAAGCTCCCACAGCACCCAAAGGCACAAGGAGAAACATGGGGCAGGGGACCACAACTGAGGTCCAAACAGTGGCAGACAAGAATCAGGTGTCCCTACCTAACCCTCCCTCCCCCCAGCACAGCTCCAGAGGCCTGGGGGCCTGGCCGTAAATGCCTCCCCTGCAGCAATAAGCAGAGGCTGGTGGTCCCAAGTGAGGCCAGTTGTGGCCGTTAAAGCTCATTAGAGCCCTGTAGGGCACAGCAGCAATGCCCAGGGTGCTGGGGTTGTCTTCTCCTGCTCCTGAGTCTCATCTCCTGCCTTCCCCCAAAGAGGCCAACGTGTCCGTGAGCGTGGAGCTGCGGGTCACCAACCAGGAGTTCTCCGAGGACCTCCGAAACGAAAGCTCCGAAGCCTACCAGAACTTTGTCCTCAGCTTCACCCTGCAGGTGGGATGCTGTTCTTGCCCCCCTATGGTCTTCTCTTTCCTTGTTAGTGGTGTGCTTGCTTTGGGGGGAATCCAAGGTGGAGAAGGAACTTGCAAGGGAAGGGAGCGGGACACCGATAACCGGCCTAAAGCCCCCTTCTCTTCCAGATGGAAATCTTCTACCGCAACATTGAAGGCTACCAGGGCATCAAGATCCTGAGTCTATCGTGAGTGTTGGGCTGCTGGCCTCTGGGAGAGGGTTTCAGGGTGCTCCAGTGGGCATTGAGTGCTTTGATTACCACTGAGGTGCTCCAACTGGTATTGGGGTACTCCAGCTGGCCTCATGCTGGTCAATGATGAGGGGACATTGGGATGCTCCAACTGGCACTGGGGCTACACCAATGGGCATTGGGGTGTCCTCTCAGGAACGGCAGCATCGTGGTGAATCACACTGTCATCGTTGCTGTGCTGGTGACCGCCGATACCACAGAGAAGATCAATAACATCACCAAGAATGTGAAGGAGGAGATCGTCCAAGCAGCGGCCCAGCAACAAAACTGCGCTAATAACAGTGAGCCTCTGCCCCCCAGGGACAGGCTTGGGGCCCTCCGTGACGGGGTTGTGTCCTCCATGACAGTGTTGGGTCCCTTGGCACCCCTTTGGACCTAGGCCTTGGGGGCATGGTTGGAGTATTCCTGGGACATGGTTGGGGCCCTGGGAAACTGTTCAGGCCTGGCCTTGGGGACGAGGCTGTGGCCTCCAGGGACATGCTTGGGGCCCTGGGGATGGCGTTGGGGCATCCTGGACATGGCTGAGGCCCTGGGGATCCATTCAGGCCTAGGCCTGAAGCAGAGTTGGGGCCTCTGGGGACAGGGTAGGGGCCCTGGAGACCTGAGGCCTGGGGCTCTTCCACACGGCCTCTCCCTCTCCTTCCCAGGCATCTTCTGCTTCAATGCCTCCGAAGTGACAATCGCCCAACCCTCGTATGAGTTCAATGCAACAGGTGAGCCCATGGGATCGGTTGTTTGGAGTTAATCATGGGCAGGGCTCCAGGGGCATCTCCCCCTGGCCAACCCCTGTGCCGTCTGCAGCGTATTGCCGCCAGGTCGCACCCAAGGGCTTCGAGGACTTCTACTACCCCAACACCACCAAAAGCGGCCTCAGCTGCGTGTCCAACTGCTCGGCCAACACCGCCGGTGCCATCGACTGCAACGAGGGGCAGTGCCAGCTCACCCTGAGTGGCCCCCAGTGTTTGTAAGGGCTGCAGGGATGCCATGGTGGACATGGAGCACACCACCTCCAGCCCACAGGCCCTGCCAGGGGGTCTTGGCCCCACCAACACCCTGCTCTTCCCCCCAGCTGCCGTGAGACCAACCTCTACTGGTACCAGGACAATCGGTGCAAGAGCCGGGTCAGCAAGATGACCGTGGGCCTGAGCGTGGTTGTGGCAGTCTTGTGCTTGATCATCCTCATCCTCTCCATCCTTCTCTTCATAGCCAAGAGGCCAAAGTCATCTGAGAGGTGGGGGGATACTGCAGCATGGGGGGGAGGAGGCGGTGGGCATGAGAGGGGACCTGGAGGAAGGGCTGCTGGGTGGGTGGGTGGTGGGGTGACGGAGATGTAGATGGATGAGAGAGCCCAGGCAATGGTTGAGATCCTCTATCTGTAGTAGACCTTACACCCATGGACGTCCTCCACCCATGGAGTCTCCAGTTGCAGAGTCTCCATCCATGGAGGTCCTCAAGGGCACCCATCTGTGCTGCTTGGCCACACCTCTGGTGGTCCCAATGGGTTGGGGCTTGGCCCCTCTGGTGTCTCCTGGATCCCCCTGGTGCCTCCTGGCCCCCCAGTGCCTCCTGCCCACCCCCAACCCCAGTGTCACAGCCCCACAACATCCCATCCTGTTCCAGTGCCAGCGACCTGAAGGAGTACAAGGAGAACTGGTATGAGGAAATGAATGAAAACTGGACCCCGCCCAGGGCGTTTCATCATCCAAAATGAAGGTACAATGGGGTGAAGTGGGGGAGGGGTTGGAGCAACCCCCACCCGGGGCACCCCCGTGGAGCTCCATTGCCCCACAGGTGCCTATTATACAATGTGGGTTGACCTGAAGTCCGTGGACAACATGGTACAAGTTGTTTCCTCCACTCCCTGGGGGGGGCTCACAGGTGGAGGGAAATGTTGGGGGAGGGGGGAACACGACCCCCATCCCCACTCACAGCCTCACCATCGGACCCCCCCTCAAAAAATACCCCCCCTGCAGGTCCAAATGCAGAGGCCAGAGAGGATCACCATGCAGGGAGGAGGGGACACCAGGAGGCTGCCCCCACCCAGGACCCTCACAGCACTGTGGGATACCTCCCCTGCTTCTGGGGGGGTCGTGACCTCAAGTTGGGGGTCATGACCCTCCCTTTTAGGGTCATGACCCCCACCCTTCCTGTAGCACTTCATTTGGCCCCCACCTTTGCTTGCACAAACTGGTCCTGGCCCTGCTCTCCTGGTGATGACCTCACTTTGGGGACTGTGACGACATTTTCGGGGTCCCCCCCCAGGTCACTTTAAGGATCAGGACACCCCCCCCGCTCCTGCATAGGGCTGGACCCCCTCCAATTCCAAATAAAAAAACTATCAAGTCACTGGTGTTACTGGTTTGTACTGGAATGGCTCAAGCATGCACGGGGCCGTTAATTCCTTGGGGAAAAGGGGGGGGGATTAGGGGAGGGGAGCGGGGGGGATCCCTGAAAAATCCCCCCCCAACCTCAGCATTTTGGGGTGGTGCATTCCCCATAATGAGCTATGGGATCATTTGGACATTACAGTGCACAAAACGCCCTCTGTGGATTGGGGGGGGGGGAAGGGAACATCTTGTGGGGACCCCCCCTCAAGACCCCCACGGGATGCCCCCCACCCATGACCTCCCCCCCCCAGCCTCCTCCCCTTCCTTGTTTCCCATGGGACCCTCTCCCAAAGGACAGCACCCACCCAGACCCCCCCCAATATTCCATGGGACCCCCCACCCCTCGTTCTTGGGACCCCCGCTACAGGGGACCCCCACCTCGTGTCCCATTGTCCCTCCCCCCACGCAGGGAGACCAGGAGCGTTTCTCACCCCCCCCATCCCCCCCCACCCGCCTTTATGGGGCAGTTTCGGAGCCTCCTGGACTTTGCCCCCACCCACGCCTCAGCCATTGACGTCAATGCCACATAAGGGTGTCACAGGTGACACCGAGGTGACACCGGTGCTAATTTTAGCACAGGGCAGGGGTGAGGAAAAAAGACCCCCCCCCACTATGCTGGCACTCGAGCCCTGCACGTTTCCTCCACCCCTCCCCGTGGGAACCGTGGGGACAAGGACATGGTGCCACCATCCCCTGCCAGAGGGTGTCCCCCATGGGTGCCGCCACACAACCTGTGTCCACAGCACCCCACGGTGCTGGGGGGGGGCTCACGGGGGGTATTTGGGGGGAGGGGTTTAACCCCTTCCCCAACCCTGCCCAGCACAAGGGACAAAGGTGACATGGGACAGGGCGTCACCATCAGGCTGGCACCTGTGGGTGACAGGCAGAACAATGGGCATTTTGGGGGTGTTTCAGGGTGTTTTGGGGCCATTGCAGGGGGCATTTTGAGCAGTTTGGGGCCATGTGGGGGTTTTCGGGGTCCAGATCCAGTTTTGGGGCCGTTTGGAGGGGATTTCATGACCAGTTTGGGGGTGTTTGAGGTAACTGAAGCTGTTCAGGGGCATTTTGGGGGTATTCCAAATCCATTCTATTCCAGGTCAATTCTGGGGTATTTCAGGTCCATTCCAGGCCCATTTGGGGGTCGTTTGGGGCATTTGAGGCCATATGGGGGCATTTGGAGCCATTTGGAAATATTTTGGTGGAGTTTTTCAGGTCAGTTCCTGGTCCAAACGTCAGGCTGTTTTGGGGCCATTCCGGGGCACATTGGGGCTTTTCTATTCTGGGGCTGTCTTGGGGTCCACTTTGGGGCCATTTCAGGTCTGTTTTGGGCATTTGGAGGCTGTTTGGGGCTCTTTGGGGACTTTTAGGTGTGTTTTCTGTTCACTTTGGGGCAAGTTGTGTCCATTTTTGAGGCATTTGGGGCAATTTGGGAGCACATCCACATCCTCTTCGTCTCCCAACCCCATCAGTGATTTCCCCCATCTTTGGTGTCCCCCCATCTTTGGTGTCCATCTCCATTCCGGGTGCCCCCATCTCCATCCCACATATCCCCCTTCCCCAACATCCCCCATCCCTGTCACTTTCCCACGAGGATTTGCTGGTGGCCAGGGACCTACTAGGACCTGTAGGGCTGGGGGGATTTGGGGTGAATCTGACCCAAATTTGGGACCGGGAGCTGCGGATTTGTGGGTCCTGGTGGCCCCTGGCACTGGTGGAGACCCCCCAGAAGGACCTAGATGGACCCCAGTGGCTGCAGCCCCAAGGGGGCCGTGGTTGGCCGGTTCCCACCCCGGCCCCAACATCCCCCAGGACCATGGCTGGCATGGGACAGGAGGCAGCAGCAGAATTTTTATTGGGATGCACAGAATTTTTATTGGGATTGCCCATCCCTAAGTGGGATGGACAGGTGCTAGCCGGGAATCCCATCACCCACTGCCAGGATCTGCAAACAGCAGTGTTTCCTCCTCCTCGCTGAGCAAATAAACGCGCCCGGCTCCTGCCAAGCCCATTTCCAGTCACTGCTGGGCCGCTTCTGGCTCCACCAGGATCCTACAGATTGCCTCCAGCCATGGCTGGGCGTTCAAAGAGCATTTCCAGCCATGGTGGGGTCTTCCAAGAGTATTTCCAGCCATGGTGGGGTCTTCCAAGAACATTTCCAGACACGGTTGGGTCTTCTGAGACCATTTTGAGGCATGGTTGGGTCTTCCAGGAGCATTTCCAGACATGGTTGGGTCTCCCTGGTTGGGTCTCCCCACGTTGACTTCTGGCCGAGTCTTCCCAAATTGTTCCCAGCCCCATCTACATCTTCCCTGATTACTTCCATGGGCACTGCAGTGAGCAGGAGCCAATGATGACCTTGGAAGCAGCATCATTGAGAAGGTCCTGGAGGTCCTAGTGGGTAATGAGGTGAGGAGGAGGCAGCATAGTCCTTGGAATCAGCGTCGTTGAGAAGGTCCTGGTAGTGTTGCTGGGCAATGAGGTGAGGAGGGGCCAGCGAAGACCTTGGAGGAGAATCATTGAGAAGATTCTTGGCTCCCACATCCCCCTGCCCCACAGCTCTCTGCCCCACATCCCCCTCACCCCACCCCAGCTCCCAAATCCCCCACATCTCACAGTACCTGGGTCACAACCGGGGTCGCAGTGAGGGTCTGGTGATCTGCATCTGGGGAGGGGTGGAAAGAAAGGAGAAGGGGATGGAGGTGAGATGGGCCTGGGGGGGCTGAGGGGTGGTGGGTGGGGGCGGGGGGGGCACAGGCCTGGGGGGGCACCCACCGGGATGTCGGTGTTCACCCGTTCCAGTGAGGCCGTGAAGCTCTTTAGGCTGCCACCTGTTGGGGACATGGGTGGGGGGCGATGGGGTGAGCGGTGGGGCTGGGGGAGCAGCCGTGCTAACACTGCCCCCTCCTGCCCCCTACTGCTGCCCCCCAGACCCCGCCTGACCTGGTTCAGTGGCGTTTTTGTTCTTGAGGACGAAGCCGTCGGATGCCGTCCAGGTGCTGCCATCGTCCTCGTACCAGTTCTCATCAACTGAGGCTGAAGTGTTCCTGGGGGGCAGCGCCAGGGGGCTTGCGGGGGCAGAAGGACAGAGGAGGGGGCTGTGCCCCCTCCCAGACTGCCCCGATATCCACCAACAACCGCGTTCTGAACCCCAACCGAGCCCTGGTGTCTGCCACCAGCCCACGTGTCCGTCACCAACCCCGCTCTTCAGTTGAAGACCTCAAGCCCACGTCCCCACCTCCATTCCAGTTGCCATCTGGAAGACCCCAAACCCACGTGTCCATCACCAGCTCTGCTCTGAACCAGAAGACCCCAGACCCACGTGTCCACCATGAGCCACGTCCAACCCTGCTCTCGACTGGAAGTTCCTGAACCCACATCTCCAGAACTAGAAGACGCCAAGGATACGTACCAAGCGACAACCCTGCTCTGAACCCAAGACCTCCAACCCAACCTAAAATCCCCAGTTCAACCAAATCGACACAACCAACCCAACCCAACACAACACAACACAACTCAACCCAACACAACTCAACCCAACCCAACCCAACTCAACCTGACCCAACCCAACTCAACCCAACACAACACAACTCAACCCAACACAACTCAACCCAACGCAATCCACCCTAACCAACCCAAAAGACCTCAAACCATACAACCCAACTCAACCCAACCCAAAACAACACAACTCAACCCAACGCAATCCACCCCAAACCACCCCAACCAATCCAAAACACCTCAAACCATACAACCCAACTCAACACAACACAACACAACACAACTCAACCCAACACAACTCAACCCAACGCAATCCACCCTAACCAACCCAAAAGACCTCAAACCATACAACCCAACTCAACCCAACCCAACACAACACAACACAACACGACACAACACAACTCAACCCAACCCAACCACCACAACCAACCCAAAAGACCTCAAACCGTACAACCCAACTCAACACAACCCAACACAACACGACACGACACAACACAACTCAACCCAATGCAATCCACCCCAAACCACCCCACCCAACCCAAAAGACCTCAAACCATACAACCCAACTCAACCCAACCCAACTCAACTCAACCCAACACATATCAACCCAACCCAACCCAACCACCCCAAACCACCCCACCCCAACAAATGCAAAATACCCCAAACCAACCACCCCTACCCAACCAACCCAACCCAATCCGCCCCAACCATCCCTGACCCTCTACCTCTTCCTGCCCTTCCTCCATATCACCAGCAGCACAGTAAGGGTGATGCAGGCGACGAGCAGCACCGTGACCGCCACCCCCAACCCAGTGGCCACCTTGCTGACGCGCCCAGAGCACTGGCTGCCCGTGTACCAGTAGAGAGATTCATCCTGGCAGCTGCAGGGACAAGGAAGGGTCAGGCCTGGTGGTCCCAGGGGTTGGGGGTGGGCACAGAGGGACACGTGGGGGCACTCACAAGCACTGTGGCCCAGCACGGGTGACGTGGCACTCGCCATGGTTGCAGTTGATGGTGCTGGGTGTGTTGGCCGTGCAGTTGGTGACGCAGCGGAGGGTGCTGCTCGTGGTCAGCGCGTAGTAGTAGTCCTGGTAGCCGATGGGGGCCCGCTGCTGGCACAGTGCTGAGGAGGGGGCAGGGGAGGGGGTCAAATGGGGTGGTGGGGTGCATAGGGGCTGGTGGGGTGCATGGGGGGCTCAGGGATTGCATGGGGTTCCGTGGGGGCACCCAGGCTTCACCATCAAATGAAGAGGACTCCGTCATGCCCTTGAGGATGGGGCTGGATGACACCGCAAGGCAGACGACGGCTGTGGGGGGAGAGAGGCTGTCAGGGACCCTTCCCTGGGGCCTCCCCGAGGGATTGTGGGGTGAGCGGGGAGGACGGGACACCCACAGGTGTCCTGCTCGCAGTCGCCCTGGTTGCTGGCAGTCTCCTGAAGCTTCGCCACCAGCTCCTGCGTCTTGTTCTGGAACTCCTCGCTCAGGTCGGGGCTGGCAACGGTGCTGAAGATGACCTCGTGCTCCACCTCGAGGCCGGTGCCCACGGGGGAGGACGCGGAGGCTCTGCGTACCCGGGCTCCCCGCCTGCTGGAGGCTGCCGGCCTGATGTTTATGATCTTCACGCCCTCGTAGCCAGTCAAGGAGCCGTAGATCTTGGCCATCTGCCAGGGCGAAGGGCGCCATGAGGACGGGTCCCATGCAGCCCAGCCTCCCCTTGCGGTGCCCGGCCTCCCCTCATGCTCCCAAACTCCTCTCATGTTCCTGGCCTCCCCTCGCACAGCCCAGCCTCCTCTCATGCTCCAGGCCTCCCCTCATGCTCCTGGCCTCCCTTTGAGCCCCCAGCCTCCCTTTGTGCTCCCATCCTCCTCTTGCACAGCCCGGCCTCCCCTTGTGCTCCTGGCCTCCCTTTTTGTTCCAACCTCCCATCACGTAGCCTGGCCTCCCCTCATGTTCCTGGCCTCCCCTCTCACTCCTGGCCTCCCCTTGCACACCCTGGCCTCACCTCCTGCTGGAAATGCTTCGCGAAGCTCTCGTACACCTCTGAGAGGGGGTCCTGCAGCTCCTCCGTGTAGACGAAGTTGGTGACGGTCACCACCAGCTCCACGTTGGCCACGATCGTCCCCTCGGTGGCTGCGGGAGGCAGGAGGGAGGTGAGTGCGGGGAGGCTGGGGGGAGGCCAAGAGTGGGGGTGAGGCCGTGGGCTCGGGGGAGGCCGCACTTACAGATGTCGGTGGTGATGGAGTCACTGAAGTACTCGCACGCGGGGCCGTAGAAGTCGGAGTGGCAGATGCACTTGATACCATCATAGGTGCCTCCGTTCTGGCAGACCACTGCGGGGAGAGCGGAGGTCGGGGGGTGCCTCAGGGGGCACCCAGGGGTGGGGGCGCTGCGAGGAAACTGCGGGGAGGACGGGGGCGAGGGGCAACGATGGAGGCCTGGGAGGAGGGAGGAGGGCACGAGGAGGGAGGATGAGAAAGAGGTGGAGGCTGACCTGCAGGAACAGCGGTGGTGGTGGTGGTGGCTGTTGTGGTGGTTGTGGTGGTGGTGGTGGTGGTTGTGGTGGTGGTAGTTGGTGTAGTGGTGGTGGTTGGGGTGGTGGTGGTAGTTGGGGTGGTGGTGGTGGTTGGGGTGGTGGTGGTTGGTGTAGTGGTGGTGGTTGGGGTGGTGGTGGTGGTTGGTGTGGTGGTGGTTGGGGTGGTGGTGGTGGTTGGTGTGGTGGTGGTCACTGGAGCTGTACTGGTGGTTACTGGCCCGGTGGTGGCTGAGGTAGGGAAAGAGGTTCCTGAATTGGTAGAGGTCTCTGGTGTGGGGGTGTCACCAGATGAGGTTTCTTCAGTGGTAGGAGAGAGCCCGGAGGCCATTTCTGTGAAGGACGTCGTGTCTGTGTAGGGAGACGTTTCCGTGGAGACCACTGGTATTTCGGTTGCACCGGAGAAACTTCCTTCATCGTCCAGAAATATCGCGGTACTCCTCGCTATTGAGGAGAGAAATCTGGAGTTAATACCGTGGCTGCCGTCAGCACCTTCGGAGGCTTTGTGGTGGCCGCCTCCTCCCACACCTTTCCCCTTTGGACCCTCCGGCCTCACCCCTAGGTTTCCCACCCCCTCCCACCCCACCCCGTCCCATCCTTCGCTTTCGCTTTCCCCTGACCCTTGTCCTGTTCCCATTCACACGTCCGTGGGACGGGTGGGGCCGAGGCTGCACGGGATGACGGCCTCCACGATTTTTGGTCTCTTCTGCCCAAACTCATGGCCTCCGCTGCCCCAGTTCTGGCCTCCACCACCCCCAGTTCATCATCTACACTGGCTCCAATTTGTGGCCGCTCCAATTGTGGCCTCCACTGGCCCTCGTCAGTGCCAGTGGAGCCCTGTGCAGTGTCCCCATCCCTGTCCTTGTCCCCATCACGCACCCCGATGTCCTTGTCTCCTTCCCCAATGTCCCTGTCCCCATCCCCACCAGGACGGTGCCACCTTCAGGCCGTGGAGGCCGATTCCCCCCTCAGCCTCCCCAGGACACCCCAAGGAGATGCCCCAGGGGATCCCACCCCCTCCTGCCCCCCACATCTGCATTTCGGTGCCCCCCCGGCCGGCCTCCACCCACCTGCCACATCCCCGTAGAGGAGGAGGAAGAGGAGGAGGAGGGCCCAGGTGCAAGACCCCATCTCGGCGTCCCATAGCACCGCCGGCAGAATTCCCGTGCGGAGTTATGCCCAGGGAAGGAATGACAGTGAGGAACTTTGCTCCTCTGCTGGGAAGATTTATTCATCCCCAGGATGGGTGGAGGTTATGAGACGGGCCATGCCCGGACCATTCATGGGCACCATGACCATGGGAATAAACGTGACGGTCCCCTCCCCGTTATCGGGGATAACCACAATGGGCCCGTCCCCAGTATCGCCACCCTGGGGGCATCATGGTGTATCGGGGAGGGGGCGTTTGTTCCTTTTTGGGGTGAATCTGACCCAAACTGGGGACAGGGGGCTAGGGTTGAGGGCTGGTGGATGGATTCCAGCCATCGTGGGGTCTTCCCAGGTTGTGTCCAACCATCCTTGGGTTCTCCAGGATTGATTCCAACCATCGTTGGGAGATCCAAGATCATTTCCAACCATCTTTGTGGCCCCCAACATCAATTCCAACCATCCTTGTGTCCCCAGGATCAATTCCAACTATCGTTGGGTTGTCCAAGATAATTTCTAACCATCGTTGGGTCCTCTAATTTCGATTCCAAACATCGCTGTGTCTTCTAAGATCGATTCCTACCATCGTTGGGGCCTCCAAGACCACTTCCAATCACGATTGGGTTCTGCAAGATCGATTCCAGCCATAGTTGGGTCCTCTAATTTTGATTCTAACCATTGTTGGGTCCTCCAAGATCAATTCCAACCATCGTTGGGTCTTCTAATTTCGATTCCAACCAGCAAAATGTCCCCCAAGATCAATTCCAACCATCATTGGGTCTTCTAAGACTGATTCCTACCATCGTTGGGTCCTCCAAGACCACTTGCAATCATGACTGGGTTCTCCAAGATTGGTTCCAACCATCATCAGGTCTTCTTAGACCATTTTCAACCATGGCCAGGTCCTCCCAGGCCGGTTCCAACCACCACTGGGTCCTCCAAGATTGATTCCAACTATGGTTGGGTCCTCCAGGATCATTTCCAATCATCATTGGGTCCCCTAAGATCAATTCCAACCATCTTTGGGTCCTCTCAGATTGATTCCAACCATTGTTGTGTCCTCTGGGATCGATTCCAACCACCGCTGGGTCCCCCAAGGTCGTTTCCAACCACCCTTGGGTCTTCTCAGACCATTTTCAACCATGGCTAGGTCTTCCCAGGTCAGTTCCAATGACTGATGGGTCCTCCAAGTTCATTTCCAATGATCATTGGGTCCCCCAAGGTCGTTTCCAACCACCCTTGGGTCTTCTCAGACCATTTTCAACCATGGCTAGGTCTTCCCAGGTCACTTCCAACCACAACTGAATCCTCCAAGATCATTTCCAACCACCACTGGGACCCCCAAGATTGATTCCAACCATGGTTGGGTCATCCAAGACCAATTCCAACCATCATTGGGTACTCCAAGATCAATTTCAACCACTGTTGGGTCTTCTCAGACCATTTTCAACCATGGTCAGGTCTTCCTGGATCAATTATTGGGTCTTCCCAGGTCCCTTCCAGCTGCGGTTGAGTCCTCCCAGATACCACGGCCACCGGGTGAGGAAGAGGAGGAGCTGAAGCCTTCTTCACACAGCTCCACGCAGCTTCTTGGTCTCCCTGGTTCTCCTGGAGGACTTCAACCACCCCAAAACCTGCTGGGAAGACCAAACAACGAGGCACAAACTGTGCAGAAGGCTCCTTCAGGGCGTCAATGACCACGATCAGCATCTCGAGATGTTTCTCCACCATGCAGGTGGCGGAGGAGCCGACAGGGAGAGGAAGGATGAGTTGGAGACCTCGGCTGCAGCGACCACAGGATGGCAGAGGCCGGGACCTAACGGGAGAAAGCCAGGCTCCAAACACCCCAATTTGCGGAAATTTGGACTTCAGGGAGTCTCGGCCTGATAGATTTGGGTCTTGACCCCATAGATGTGGGGGTTTGTGCCCCATGGGTGGGGGTCTAGGCCCCATGGACATGGGTCTGGGGGGTCTTGGCACCATAGATTTGTGTCTGAGGGGTCTTAGCCCCATAAATTTGGGTCTGGGAGGGGTTTGTGCCCCGTAGATGTAAGTCTGGGGGGTCTCGATCCCATATATTTCGGTCTTGGGGGGTCTCAAACCCATAGATGTGGGTCTGGGAGGGGTTTGTGTCCCATGGGTGGGGGTCTAGGCCCCATGGACATGGGTCTGAGGGGTCTCGGGCCCATAGGTTTGGGTCTGGGGGGTCTCAACCCCATAGATTTGGGTCTGGGGGGTGATTGTGCCCCATATCTGTGGGTCTGGGGGGGTCTCGGCCCCATAGATTTGGGTCTGGGGGTGATTGTGCCCCATATCTGTGGGTCTGGGGGGTCTCGGCCCCATAGATTTGGGTCTGGGGGTGATTGTGCCCCATATCTGTGGGTCTGGGGGGTCTCGGCCCCATAGATTTGGGTCTGGGGGTGATTGTGCCCCATATCTGTGGGTCTGGGGGGGTCTCGGCCCCATAGATTTGGGTCTGGGGGGGGTTGTGCCCCATATCTGTGGGTCTGGGGGGTCTCGGCCCCATAGATTTGGGTCTGGGGGGGGGTTGTGCCCCATATCTGTGGGTCTGGGGGGTCTCGGCCCCATAGATATGGGCCCAGGCCCGCCCCGGCCTCTGTTCCGTTGCCATGGCGACAGCGCGGGCGCTGCCGTGGCAACAAGCCCCGCCCCTTAGCAACCGTTGCTATGGAACCTCAGCCCCGCCCGGCTTCGGGTCCGTTGCCGGGGCAACGGCTCCGCCCCCTCCCGGCCCCGCCCCGTTGCCATGGCAGCGGGCCCCGCCCCTCCCGGAAGCGGCGCATGCGCGGTGCGGCCGGGCCCGGCGCGGCGGCGGCGGCGAACGGCAGCGGCGGCGGCGGCTGCCGAGCCCACCGGAACCGGAAGCAGAGGGAGGGACCGGAAGCGGAACCGAGCGGGGGGGGGACCGGAAGCGGCGCCATGGTGAGCGGCCCCGGGGCCGGGGCCTGAGGCGGCGGGAGGAGGGGGGAGGGGCGGGCCCGGGGCATCGGGCGGGGGGGGGGGGTAGGTCACGTGGGCTGGGGGGGGGAGGTCACGTGGGAAGGGGGAGGTCACGTGAAGGGGGGGTCACGTGGAGAGAGGGCACAGCCCCTCGGGCCCCGCCCCCGCCCCACAGCTCCAAAACCCCCAAAAAGCCCCAAAACCCCCCAAAATGCCCCAAAAAGCCCCAAAACCCCCCGTACCTCCTTCCCTAACCCTAGAGCCCCCGTCCCAGCCCCACATTTCCCCCCGTATCCCATCCCACACCCCATAGCCCGCCCCATAGCCCCCAAATCCCCCCATAACCCCCCAGCCCAGCCCCGTATCTCCCCCCTACCGCCGCCCCCACCCCATATCTCCCCACGTACCCCCACCCCACACCCCATATCCTCCATACCCCTCAAATCCCCCCATATTTCCCCAAATCCCCCCACCCCTGCCACATATCTCCCCATCTCCCCCCATCCCAGACCCATATCCCCCCACCCCAGCCCCCTATCTCCCCCCTACCCCCACCCCCCACCCCATAACTTCCCCAAATCCCCACCCCACACCCCATATCCCCCCCAAATCTCTCCATTTCCCCCCACCCCCCATATCTCCCCCCTTCCCCCCCACCAGCCCCATATCTCCCCATATCCCCCCATCCCAGCCCCATGTACCCACACCCCAGCCCCCTATCTCCCCCCTACCCCCGCCCCCCACCACATAACCCCCTCAAATCCCCACCCCACACCCCATATCCCCCCAAATCCCCCTACCCCAGCCCCATGTACCCCAATCCCAGCCCCATATTCCCCCACCCCAGCCCCATATCTCCCCCCTACCCCCACCCCCCACCCCATAACCCCCCAAATCCCCACCCCACACCCCAAATCCCCCCACCCCAGCCCCATATCTCCCCATATCCCCCCCAAATCCCCCCACCACAGCCCCATACCTCCCCACCCCAGCCCCATATCTCCCCATATACCCCCATCCCAGCCCCATATCCCGCCCCCCACCCCATAACCCCCCCAAATCCCCCCCCGCTAACCCCCCTGCCGCCCGCAGATGCGCTTCATGCTGCTGTTCAGCCGGCAGGGCAAGCTGCGCCTGCAGAAGTGGTTCCTGGCCACGGCCGAGCGCGACAAGCGGAAGCTGGTGCGCGAGCTGATGCAGCTGGTGCTGGCCCGCAAGCCCAAGATGTGCAGCTTCCTCGAGTGGCGCGACCTCAAGGTGGTCTACAAGAGGTGGGGGGCGCGCGGGGGGCGCCCAGGGAGGCGACAGAGTTGGGGGGGGTTGGGGGGTGAGGGTGGTGGTGCCCCAGGTTTGGCTCCGTTGCGGATGGCCCCATTGGTTTGGATCCGTTGCATCCGGCCCCAGAGCCTCCAGCCCCATTGGCTTGGCCCCACTGCATCCAGCCTCATTGGTTTGTGCCTGTAGCCTCCGACCCCATTGGCTTGGCCCCATCACCTCCGACCCCATTGGCTTGGCCCCATCACCTCCGACCCCATTGGCTTGGCCCCATCACCTCCAATCCCATTGGCTTGACCCCATAATCTCTGATCCAATTAGTTTGGCCCCATAGCCTCCAGCCCCATTGGCTTGACCCCATAGCCCCCGTTCTCATTGGCTTGGCCCCATTGCCTTGGCCCCATAGCCTCCAGCCCCATTGGCTTGATCCTATAGCCTCTGGCCCTATTGTCTTGCCCCCATAGCCTTTGACCCCATTGGCTTGGCCCCATAGCCTCCGATCACATTGGCCTGGCCCCATTGCCTTGGCCCCATAGCCTCCAGCCCCATTGGCTTGATCCTATAGCCTCTGGCCCTATTGTCTTGCCCCATAGCCTTTGACCCATTGGCTTGGCCCCATAGCCTCCGATCACATTGGCTTGGCCCCATTGACTTGGCCCCATAGCCTCCAGCCTCATTAGCTTGGCCCCATAGCCTCTGACCACACTGGCTTGGCCCCATAGCCTCCAGCTCCATTGGTTTGGGCCTGTAGCCTCCAACCTCATTGGCTCAGCCCCACAGCCTCTGGCCCCATAGCCTCCAACCCCGTTGGCTTGGGCCTGTAGCCTCCGGCCCCATTGGCTTGGCCCCATAGTCTTTGACCCCATTGGCTTGGTCTCTTCATCTCCAACCCCATTGCTTGACCCCATAACCTCCAATCCCATTGGCTTGGCCCCATTGCATCCAGCCCCATTGGTTTGTGCCCGTAGCCTCTGACCCATTGTCTTGGCCCCATAGCCTCCAATCTCATTGCCTTAGCCCCATTGACTTGGCCCCATAGCTTCCAGCCCCATTGGCTTGGACCCATTGACTTGGCCCTATAGCTTCCAACCTCATTGGCTAGGCCCCACAGCCTCCAACCCCATTGGCTTGGCCCCACTGCGTCCAGCCCCATTGGTTTGTGCCCATAGCCTCCGACCCCATTGGCTTGGTCCCATAGCCTCTGACCTCATTGCCTTGGCCCCATAGCCTTTGACCCCATTGGCTTGACCCCATCACCTCCAAGCCCATTGGCTTGGCCCCATGACCTCCGACCCCATTGGTTTGACCCCATCACCTGCAATCCATTGGCTTGACCCCAAAACCTCCGATCCCATTGGCTTGGCCCCACTGCATCCAGCCCCATGGGTTTGTGCCCGTAGCCTTTGACCCCATAGTCTCCGTTCCCATTGGCTTGGCCCCATAGCTTCTTTCCCCATTGCATCTGACCCCATTGCCTTGGCCCCACAGCCTCTGGCCCCATAGCCTCCAACCCCATTGGCTTGGCCCCATTGCACCCAGCCCCACTGCATCCAGCCCCATTGGCTCAGCCCCATAGCCTCCAACCCCATTGGCTTGGCCCCATAGCCTCTGACCCCATAGTCTCCAACCTCATTGGCTTGGCCCCATTGGCTTGGCCCCATAGCCTCCGGTCCCATTGGCGGTATCCCATAGCCCCTGGCCCCATAGCCCCTGCCCCATTGCACTCCCCACTGGGTGCCCCCAGCCCCATTTCTCCCCTTTCCCATTTCCCCCAAAATCCCCCAACCCCATTCCCCCCCATTCCTCCCCTATCCACATTTCCCTCCATTTCCCCATTTCCCCTATATCCCCCCCATCTCCTCCCATTCCCCCATTTCCCCTATATCTCCCCCACCCCCCCATTTCCCCCATACCCCCCCATTTCCCCCATACCCCCCCAATTCCCCTATACCCCCCAATTCCCCTATATCCCCCCCATTTCCTCTATATCCCCCAAATCCCCTATATCCCCCAAACCCCTATATCCCCCACACACACACCCATTTCCCCTATATCCCCCATTTCCCCTATATCCCCCCCCACCCCCCCATATCCCCTATATCCCCCAAATCCCTATATCCCCCCCATTCACCCCAATTCCCCTATATATGCCATTTCCCCTATAACCCCCATTTCCCCTATATCCCTCTATATCCCCCATTTCCCCTATATCCCCCCCACACCCCCATTTCCCCTATATCCCCCCCCATTTCCCCCATACCCCCCATACCCCCATTTCCCCTATATCCCCCTATATCCCCCGTTTCCCCTATACCCCCCTATGCCCCCCTATATCCCCCCATATCCCCCTATATCCCCCCTTTCCCCTATACCCCCCTATATCCCCCGTTTCCCCTATATCCCCCATTTCCCCTATATCCCCCCACTCCCCCATTTCCCCTATATCCCCCATTTCCCCTATATCCCCCCTTTCCCTATACCCCCCTATACCCCCCTATATCCCCCTATATCCCCCTATACTCCCCTATATCCCCCCTTTCCCCCCCATTTCCCCTATACCCCCTATACCCCCCCATTTCCCCTATACCCCCTATACCCCCCCGTTTCCCCTATACCCCCCCGTTTCCCCTATACCCCCTATACCCCCCCGTTTCCCCTATACCCCCCCATTTCCCCTATACCCCCTATACCCCCCCGTTTCCCCTATACCCCCCGTTTCCCCTATACCCCCTATATCCCCCATTTCCCCTATACCCCCCCGTTTCCCCCTATACCCCCCCCCGTTTCCCTATACCCCCTATACCCCCTATACCCCCCCATTTCCCCTATACCCCCTATACCCCCCCGTTTCCCCTATACCCCCCCATTTCCCCTATACCCCCTATACCCCCCCATTTCCCCTATACCCCCTATACCCCCCCGTTTCCCCTATACCCCCCCATTTCCCCATTTCCCCTATACCCCCCCATTTCCCCTATACCCCCCCGTTTCCCCTATACCCCCCCATTTCCCCTATACCCCCTATACCCCCCCGTTTCCCCTATACCCCCCCGTTTCCCCTATACCCCCTATACCCCCCCATTTCCCCTATACCCCCTATACCCCCCCGTTTCCCCTATACCCCCTATACCCCCCCATTTTCCCCTATACCCCCTATACCCCCCCGTTTCCCCTATACCCCCCCGTTTCCCCTATACCCCCCCATTTCCCCCATTTCCCCTATACCCCCCCGTTTCCCCTATACCCCCTATACCCCCCCGTTTCCCCTATACCCCCCCGTTTCCCCTATACCCCCTATACCCCCCCGTTTCCCCTATACCCCCCCGTTTCCCCTATACCCCCTATCCCCCCATCCCCCCAGGTACGCCAGCCTGTACTTCTGCTGCGCCATCGAGGGGCAGGACAACGAGCTGATCACGCTGGAGCTCATCCACCGCTACGTCGAGCTGCTCGACAAGTACTTCGGCAGCGTGAGTCCCCCCACACGCCCCACACAGCCCTTTGGGGGCTCCGAACCCCCCCCCCCATCCGTTTGGGGGGCTCAGAAACCCCACAGAGCCATCTGGGGGGCTCAGAAACCCCACAGAGCCATAAGGGGGCTCACAAACCCCACAGAGCCATTAGGGGGCTCACAAACCCCACAGATCCGTTTTGGGATCAAGGGAACCCCACAGATCCATTTTAGGGAGCTCCAGGGAACCCCCACACCCAATTTGGGGGGGCTCAGAAACCCCACAGACCTGGTTTGGGGGCTCAGGAACCTCACAGATCCATTAGGGGGGCTCAGGAACCCCAAAGACCCTTTTTGGGGTCAAGGGAACCCCACAGATCCATTTTGGGGGGCTCCAGGGAACCCCCACACCCAATTTGGGGGGGGCTCAGAAACCCCACAGACCTGGTTTGGGGGCTCAGGAACCTCACAGATCCATTAGGGGGGCTCAGGAACCCCAAAGACCCTTTTTGGGGTCAAGGGAACCCCACAGATCCGTTTAGGGGTGTTCCAGGAACCCACCAGACCCATTTCGGGGGGGCTCAGGGACCCCATAGGCCCATTCTGGGGGGTTCAGGGACCCTACAGAGCCATCTGGGGGTCTCAGAAACCCCATAGACCTGGTTTGGGGTCTCAGGAACCCCCTCCCCAGAGCCATTTGTAGGGCTCAGAAACCCCAAAGACCCTTTTTTGGGATTAAGGGAACCCCACAGATCCATTTTAGGGGCTCCAGGAAACCCCCAACCCAATTTGGGGGGGTTCAGGGGCCCCATAGGCCCATTTGGGAGGGATTCAGGGACCCTACAGAGCCATTTGGGGGGGCTGAGAACCTCCCTGGATCTGTTTGGGGGGCTCAGAAACCCCACAGACCTGGTTTGGGGTCTCAGGAACCCTCAGATTCATTTGGGGGGACTCCAGGAAACCCCCAGACCCAATTCGGGGTCTCAGACCCCCCGCACACCTCCCAGCCCCATTTTAGGGGTCTCAGGAGTCCCCCCAACCCCATTTTTGAGCCTCAGAACCCATTTCTGTGCCCCCCAACCCCATTTTCGTGCCCCCAACCCCATTTTTGGCTCTCAGCCCCCCCCCAGCCCCATTTTAGGGACCTCAGGAGTCCCCCCAACCCCATTTCTTTGCCCCCAAACCCATTTCCGTGCCCCCCACCCCTCCAAAACCTCCTTTTTTGGCTCTCAGCCGACCCCAACCCCATTCTGGACCTCCACCCCTGACACATTTTGGGGTTTCAGACCCCCCAGCCCCATTTTAGGGACCTCAGGAGAACCCCAACCATTTTTGTGCCCCCAAACCCCCATTTTTGGGTCTCAGCCCCCCCCCAACCCCATTTTAGGGACCTCAGGAGTCCCCCCAACCCCATTTCTGTGCCCCCAAGCCCCATTTTCGTGCCCCCAACCCCCATTTTTGGCTCTCAGCCCCCTCCCAGCCCCATTTTAGGGACTTCAGGAGAGCCCCAACCCCATTTCTGTGCCCCCCAACCCCATTTCTGTGCCCCCCAACCCCATTTCTGTGCCCTCCAGCCCCATTTCTGTGCCCCCAACCCCCATTTTTGGGTCTCAGCCCCCCCCCCAACCCCATTTTAGGGACCTCAGGAGTCCCCCCAACCCCATTTCTGTGCCCCCAAGCCCCATTTTTGTGCCCCCCAACCCCCATTTTTGGCTCTCAGCCCCCCTCCCAGCCCCATTTTAGGGACTTCAGGAGAGCCCCAACCCCATTTCTGTGTCCCCCAACCCCATTTCTGTGCCCCCCAACCCCATTTCTGTGCCCTCCAGCCCCATTTTTGTGCCCCCAACCCCCATTTTTGGGTCTCAGCCCCCCCCCAACCCCATTTTAGGGACCTCAGGAGTCCCCCCAACCCCATTTCTGTGCCCCAACCCCATTTTTGTGCCCCCCAACCCCCATTTTTGGCTCTCAGCCCCCCTCCCAGCCCCATTTTAGGGACTTCAGGAGAGCCCCAACCCCATTTCTGTGTCCCCAAACCCCATTTCCATGCCCCCCGCCCCCCCCAAACCCCCTTTTATTGCCTCCCAGCCCCCATAGCGGGGTTGGGGGGTGTGTCCCCCCCCCGGTGACGGCCGTGTCCCCCCCCCAGGTGTGCGAGCTGGACATCATCTTCAACTTCGAGAAGGCCTACTTCATCCTGGACGAGTTCGTCATGGGCGGCGAGGTGCAGGACACCTCCAAGAAGAGCGTCCTCAAGGCCATCGAGCAGGCCGACCTGCTGCAGGAGGTGCCCCCCGACCCCAAAACACACCCCCCCGAGACCCCAAAAGGGACGCGGGGACACCCCCAAACCAGCACGGGGCCCCCGTGGGTGGATAGGACCCGTAAGGAGGCATAGGGACCCAAAAAGGGTTATGGGGTCCCTATAGGGTGATGAGATCTATAGGGACCCCAAAAGGGTTATAGGATCCTTATAGGGTGATGGGATCCTTAGGGACCCCAAAAATACGTATGGCATCCCCATGGGGTGATGGGAGTTGTGAGGACCCCAAAAAGGGTTATGGGATCTGCATGGGGTGATTGGACCCATAGGGACCCCAAAAGGTCCCTATGGGATATAGGGTTATGGGATCCCTATAGGTTGTTGGGACCCCAAAAATGGGTATGGGATCCCTGTGGGGTGATAGGAGCTGTGGGGACCCCAAAAATAGGTACGGAATCCCTATAGGGTGATGGGACCCATAAGGAACCCCAAAAGGGTTATGGGATCCCTATGGGGTGATAGGACCCCCAAAATGGGTACAGGATCCCTATAGAGTGATGGAATCCATAGGGATCCCAAAAATGGGTATGGGATCCCTACAGGGTGATGGGATCCATAGGGACCCCAAAAATGGGTATGGGATCCCTATAGGGTGATGGGATCCATAGGGACCCCAAAAATGGGTATGGGATCCCTATAGGGTGATGGGATCTGTAGGGACCCCAAAAACGGGTATGGGATCCTTATAGGGTGATGGGAGCTGTAGGGACCCCAGAAATGGGCATGGGATCCCTATAGGGTGACGGGACCCCAAAAATGGGTACAGGATCCCTATAGAGTGATGGAATCCATAGGGATCCCAAAAATGGGTATGGGATCTCCAGAAATGGGCATGGGATCCCTATAGGGTGACGGGACCCCAAAAATGGGTACAGGATCCCTATAGAGTGATGGAATCCATAGGGATCCCAAAAATGGGTATGGGATCTCCATGGAGTGATGGGAGCTGTAGGGACCCCAAAAGGGTTATGGGATCTCCATGGGGCACTGGGACCCCAGAGGGACCCCAAAAGGGGCCCGGGACCCCCATGGGGTGCTGGGGGCTGTGGGGAACCCCATTATGTCCCTATGGGGTGCTGGGACCCCATTGAGACCCCAGTCACACCTCCAAGAAGAGCGTCCTCAAGGCCATCGAGCAGGCCGACCTGCTGCAGGAGGTGCCCCCCGACCCCAAAACACCCCCCCGGGACCCCAAAAGGGACACGGGGACACCCCCAAACCGGCACGGGGCTGATAGGACCCATACGGATCCCCAAAAGGGATATGGGTTCACTATGGGGTGATGGGATCCATAGGGACCCCAAAAGGGTTATGGGATCCCTATAGGGTGGATGGGAGCTGTGGGGACCCCAAAAGGGTTATGGGATCTGCATGGGGTGATGGGATCTGTAGGGACCCCAGAAATGGGTACGGGATCCCTATAGGGTAATGGGATCCAAAGGGACCCCAGAAATGGGTATGGAATCTCTATAGGGTGATGGGACCCCAAAATAGGGTATTGGTTCCCTATGGGGTGATAGGTGCTGTGAGGACCCCAAAAGGGTTATGGGATCTGCATGGGGTGATGGGATCCACATGGACCCCAAAAATGGGTATGGGATCCCTATAGGGGGATGGGACCCCAAAAATGGGTATGGGATACTTATAGGGTGGTGGGATCTGTAGGGGCCCGAAAATGGTTATGGGACCCCTATAGGGTGCTGGCAGCTGTGGGGACCCCAAAAGGGTTTTGGGATCTCTGCGGGGTGGTCGGACCCCAAAAGGGGCATGGGACCCCCATGGGTGATGAGATCCCATAGGGAGCCATAGGGACCCCAAAAATGGGTACGGGACCCCCATGGGGTTCTGGGACCCCATAGGACCCCCCCCCCGGGTTCTGGGACCCCATAACGACCCCAAAAGGGGCACAGGACCCCCCCCCCCCCCGGTTTTGTGACCTCCCCTCGGTTTGTGCCCCCCCCCCCTTTACTGTGTGACCTCCCCACAGTGTTCCCTTCCCCCCCCCGGGTTTCTAACCCCCCCCTAAAAAATTTTGTGCCCCCCCCTCCCCAAATTTAGTGCCCCCCCCCCGGGTCTCGGACCCCCCCCGCCCCATTTTCTGACCCCCCCCCCCTTTTTGTGCCCCCCCCCCCAGGAGGACGAGTCCCCCCGCAGCGTCCTGGAGGAGATGGGGCTGGCGTAGCCCCCCCCGCCCCCCAGGGGGGGCCCCCCCCAGGACCCCCAAACCGAGCCGGGCCGGGGGGGTGGGCGCCCCCCCCCTGCTGTAAATACAGCCCCTCCCCCACGCGTGGGGGGTGGGAGCCCCCCCAGCCCCCTCCCCTCTCACGGGGCCCCCCCAAAATGGGGGGGGAGGGGGGTTGGGGGACCCCCCCCCGGAATAAAAAATGTGCGGAGATTCAGTGTGTGGGGTAATTAGTGGGGGGGGGGTAATTAGCATGGAGGGGGGGTAAATAGCACCCAGAGGGGGCAGTTACCATGGTGGGGGGTAATTGGCATGATGGGGGGGTAATTAACATGGGAGAGGGGGTAATTAGCACTAGGGGGGGGTAATTGGGATGGGAGGGGGGTAAACAGCATGGGACGGGGGTAATTAGCTTGGGCTGGGGGTAATTAGCACTGGGGGCAATTAGCATGGGGGTAATTAGCATGGGAAGGGGGTTAATTAACACGGGGGGGCAATTAGAACAAGGCAGTCAATTAGCAAAGGGGGGGGAGTAATTAGCATGAGGGGGGGACATGAGGTTGGGAAGGGGACAGTTAGCACGGAGGGGGGTAATTAGCACCAGGGGGTAATGAGTCCGGGAGGGGGGGGACAGTTGGCACCTGGGGGGGGCTAATTAGCCGGGGTAATTAGTGGGGGGGCCCCAATAATGAGGGTAACTCGTACTAAAATAGTCGCTTTTATTCGTTAGCAAAAGTTGTGGTGGGGGCTATTTACATTGGGAGGGGGTACTGGGAGAACTGGGAGGGGGAACTGGGGGGACTGGGGGTAGCTGGGAGCTGGAGGGGGGATACGGGAACTGGGGAAACTGGGAGAACTGGGAGGGGGGACTGGGGAAAAGGGGGGGGCATCAAGGACTGGGGATACTGGGAAGTGGAGGGATCTTGGACTGGGACACGGGCTCTGAGACTGGGGAACTGGGGGGGGGGGGCTCATGGAGCACCTTGGGGTATTTTGGGGTGGGGGTCACACATTTGGGGGTACCCTTAGTGGGGGGGGGGGGGGGGCAACCATTATGGAGGGGGGCGCCTACCCCTTGAGCCCCCCCCCCGCCGATAACTCCTCAACCGCGGGGGCCGGAACAACGTGGGCACGCCCCCCCCACCGCCGCGGGGCCGGCTTTTGGCGGGGACGCCGTCATCGGTGACGTCATCGGCGACGTCATCGGTGACGTCGTCGTCGGGGGGGGCCAAGCCCAGGGCCCCCCCCGCCACCGCCATGGCCGCCGCCGCCTCCTCCTTGCGCTTCTGCTCCACGTCGCGGATGATGTCGACCACGTCGTCGGCGGCAGGTGGAGGCGGCTGGAGAGCTCGATCAGTTGGTCGATGGTGCCCGGGTCCAACGGCGCGTCCGGCGCCGCCTCCTCATCGTCATCATCATCATCCTCATCTTCATCTTCACCCCCCGGCCGCACCGCCTCCGCCAGCTCCTGGGCCAGCGGGGGGACGGCGGCGCGGTTGGGGGCGTCTTCGCGGTTGGGCGCGTTGGCGCGGTTGAAGACGTCGCCGCGGTTGGGGACGTTGGCACGGTTGGGATGTCATCGCGGTTGCGGATGTCATCACGGTTGAGTATGTTGGCACGGTTGGGGACGTTGGCGTGGGAGGGGACGTCATCGCGGTTGACGCCGTCGCGGTTGCGGACGTCATCGCGGCTGAAGACGTCATCGAGGTTGCGGACGTCATCGCGGTTGATGTCATTGCCGCGGTTGGGGATGTCGTCACGCATGGAGATGACGTCGCCGCGCATCGGCATCCCGCCACGCACGGAGGTGTCACCACGCATGGGGACACCGCCGCGCGTCGGCGTCCGGCCGCGCCCGGGAACGTCGCCGCGCACGGAGATGTCGCCACGCACGGAGATCTCGTTGGCCATGGCGACGTTGTTGGCCATTGGGATCTTCTTGCCCATGAAGATCCTGTTGCCCACCGGGATCTTCTTGCCCATGAAGACCTCATTGGCCATGGGGATCTCGTTGGCCATGGGGACTTCGTTGTTCATGGGGATCTCGTTGGCCAGGGGGACTTCGTTGGCCATGGGGATCTCATTGGTCATGGGGATCTCGTTGTTCATGAGGACCTCGTTGGCCATGGGGACCTCGTTGGCCATGGGGATCTCATTGTCCATTGGGATCTCATTGTCCATGGGGATCTCATTGTCCATGAGGAACCCGTTGCCTACGGGGATCTCCTTACCCATGGGGATCTCCCCACCCATCGCGATCTTCTTGCCCATGGGGATCATCTTGCCCATGGGGACCTCCTCGCCCATCGGGATCTTCTTGCCCATGGAGAACCCTTTACCCATCGGGGTCATCTTCCCCACGGGGACCGTCTTGCCCATGGAGATCGCCTTGCCCATCGGCATCACCTTGCCCATGGCGCTCACCCTCCCCACTCCCCTCCCCGCTTCTCCCCCGACCTCTCCCACCTCCCCCCTTTCTTCCTCCTCCTCTTCCTCCTCCTCCTCCTCCTCCTCCTCCGACCTCTTGTCCTGGGCGGCCGCGGCGGGCCCGTGGAGGAGGTAGCGCAGCAGGAGGTCGGAGGCCAGGTCGGCCAAGCGCTCCTCCTCGGCGGCGGCCTTGCGGGCGGCCTGGGCCTGCCGCCGGCTCTCGGCCAGCTCCTGGTAGCGCCGCTCCAGCAGCCGCTGCTCCAGGCTCTGCTGCTGCCGCAGCTGCCGGGCGCTGGCCCAGCTTCGGCCTCCTCCTCCTCCTCCTCCTCGCTCCCGGTCCCGCTTGGCCTCCGCTCGCAGCCTCCCCAGCTCCTCCAGCTCCTTCAGGACTTCGTCCGGCGGCGAGGAAGAGGAGGAGGAGGAAGGGATTTGGGGAGGGGGGAAAAAGGGGCCGGGGAGGCGAGGGGAGGGGTGGGGGCGGCTTTGGGCCAGGAGGGTGATGGAGAGGAGGAGGGCGGCGCTGCGCAAGGGGCGGGCGGGGGGGGGCATGGTGCCTGGGGGGGCAAAAAAATAGAGGGGGGGGGGGTCAGGGGGCACGGGACCCCGCCCCACTCCCTTAATTCCTTGCCCCCCCCCTTAAGTCCTTGCCCCCACCCCCTTCATCCTCCTTCTCCCTCCCTGTGCTGGGGCCAGGGGTCACAGGACACCCCCCCATGTGTTATGGACCCCCCCCCCCCACAACGGGTTTTCCAAAGTGTCCCCCATGTTCCCAAAGTGCCCCCTCCCCGAAAATCCCCCCCGGCCCCCCCATTGGATCCCCAAGTGCCAGGAGTCCCCCCCCATTGGGGTACCCCAAGTGTCCCCAAGGTGTTTCCCCCCAAATTCTCCCCCCCCCCAAGTTGCCTCCCCCAAATCCCCCCTCCCCCCGAATTCCCCCCCCTCCCTCAGAGTTACCCGGCAGGGTCCCCACGCTCCCCCCACACGTGCTGGCACCCATGGGTGCCCCCCCACCCCCCCGTGCCAGGACTCTCCCCCGCGTCTCACACGCAGCACACGCAGCACACACAATGCTCAGCACATACAACATGCTACACGTACAGCAGCACATGCAATGTACATACAATGTACATGCATTCTACATACAACGCACATGCAATGCACACAGCACATGCAATCACATGCAATGTACATACAATGCATGCAGCACATGCAATCACATGCAATGTACATGCAATGCACACACAATGCACGCAGCACATACAATGCAGCACTCACAACACGCAAGCACATACAACGTGTACAGGACATGCGTGTACAGCACGTACATGGACACGCACGGCACATACATGGACACGCACGGCACATACATGGACACATACGGCACATATGTGACTACAGCACGCCGCATATAATGCACAGCACACACATGCAATGCACTCACGATGCACAGCACATGCTTACACACGCACAGGACATACATGTACACACACTGCACATCCATAAACACACACGGCACATACATGGACGGGCTCTTCATGCATGTACACTCAAGGCACATCCATGTACATGCAATATCCATGCATACACACACCCTGCACACACATGTACACACACAGCACATACATTTACACACACTACATGCATGTACGCACCCAGCACATCCATTTACACACCCAGCACATACATGTACACGCACTACACATACATGTACATGCAATGTACATGCATGTACACACACAGCACATGCATTTCCATGTACTGCATGCCTATACATGCACTGCACATACATGTAACTGCAATGTACATGCATAGACATGAATGTACATGTATGTACACGCACAGCACATACATGTACACTCGCAGCACATACATGTACATGCAAAACATGCATATACACGCACCACACACACCTGTAACTGCACTGCACATACATGTACATGCGCTGCACATACACGTACATCCAATACATGCATCCACACGCACCGCACATGCATGTACAGCCGATACATGCATCCACACGCAGTGCACACGCATCCACACACATCACACCCACGTACACGTCACACACAGCCCACGCGTGCCGCAGGGCCGGGACACGCCGCCCACCCCCGGTTAGGGCTGGCGGGGGTGGGGGGGACACCCGCAGCCGCCCCCTCCCTATTTTACCCCATGGGGGGGGGATTTACCGGTTCCCGGGGGGGTCGCTACGGTCCCGGGGCGCCCCCCGCTCCCTCCCCGGGCCGGGGGCGGCGGCTCCCGGGGGTGCCCGGGGGTGGGTCCCGGGGGTCGATCCCGGTGCCCGGTCTCAGGGGCGGATCCCGGTCCCGGTTGAGGATCCCGGTGCCGGTGCGGGTCCTGGTCCCGGTGCCCGGTGCCCAGGGGCGGATCCAGGTCCCGGTCCCGGTACCCGGTGGCAGATCCCGGTGCCGGTGCCCAGTAGTGGATGCCGGTCCCGGTGCCCGGTTGCGGATCCCAGTCCCGGTTGCAGAGCCCGGTCCCGGTTGCAGAGCCCGGTCCCGGTGCCCGGTCCCGGTCCTGGTGGTTGATCCCGGTCCCGGTGCCCGGTGTCGGATCCCGGTGCTCGGTCCCGGTTCCCAGTCGCGGGTCCCGGTGCCCGGTCCCGGTGGCTGCTCCCGGTCCCGGTGCCCGGTTGCGGATCCCGGTCCCGGTCCCGGTCCCGGTGCCGGTGCCTGCTCCCGGTGCCGGTCCCGGTGTCGGATCCCGGTGCCCGGTCCCGGTCCCGGTGCCGGCTCCTCCCGTTCAGAACCGCGGACAGCGGCGCCGCCGCCTTTATACCCGCGCCCGGCCCCACGTGACCCCCATTGACGTCAGAGCCCATTCATAAAATCCGGCCGGGCTGGGAGGGGGGGGGAGCGCGGTGCGCATGCGCAGCCCCCCCCCCCCCCCCCCTCCCCGGGAACGGCGGCGGCATGAATGGGCGCGGGATGAATGGGGCGGGGGGGGGCGGGAGAGGGAGGGGGAGGAACGGAGGGACCTACACACGGCCCTATACACACGGCCCTATATAAACAGCCCTGCACACGGCCCTATATGTACACGGCCCTATATAAGTAGTCCTACACACGGCCCTATATATCACGGCCCACTATATAAACAGCCCTACACACGGCCCTATATATACACGGCCCTATATAAACAGCCCTACACACGGCCCTATATATACACAGCCCTATATATACACCGCTACACACGGCCCTATATATACACACCCCTATACACGGCCCTACACACAGACCCTTATATACGGCCCTATACGCATACCCCTATACACACACCCCCCTACACGCACCCCTGTACACGCAGCCCCATACGCACCCCTATACACATACACACGGCCCTATATGGACCCTTGTACACACAGCCCTATATACACACA
>JBAGBL010000224.1:0-87332 GCA_036873955.1 Mergus octosetaceus
TGAAGGGAAGGGAAGGGAAGGGAAGGGAAGGGAAGGGAAGGGAAGGGAAGGGAAGGGAAGGGAAGGGAAGGGAAGGGGAAAGGAAAGGGAAGGGAAGGGGAAAGGAAAGGGAAGGGGAAAGGAAAGGGAAGGGAAGGGAAGGGAAGGGAAGGGAAGGGAAGGGAAGGGAAGGGAAGGGAAGGGAAGGGAAGGGAAGGGAAGGGAAGGGAAGGGAAGGGAAGGGAAGGGAAGGGAAGGGAAGGGGAAAGGAAAGGGAAGGGGAAAGGAAAGGGAAGGGAAGGGGAAAGGAAAGGGAAGGGGAAAGGAAAGGAAAGGAAAGGCAAGGAAAGGCAAGGCAAGGCAAGGCAAGGCAAGGCAAGGCAAGGCAAGGCAAGGCAAGGAAAGGAAAGGAAAGGAAAGGAAAGGAAAGGAAAGGAAAGGAAAGGAAAGGAAAGGAAAGGAAAGGAAAGGAAAGGAAAGGAAAGGAAAGGAAAGGAAAGGAAAGGAATGCGTTACCAGGTATTAAGTACGATTCAAGAGCAAATATTAACACTAGAAAGAAGAAATCCGATCCACCACCACTTTTTCAAAATACATCCGTTTCTAATTTGGAGATAACGTCCCTCTGACAAGGTAGTAGAAAAACTGCAAATACCGATATAGCGTCCTCTCCCCATGTTCCACATACATACCGATGCTGTTCCTACACCATGCTCTGAGCATAAATTTATGTTGACCTGAATATCGGGTGTTACTCCTCTCTTTGTTTGCCTTGAGAGACACACCTCTTGTCCACTGAAAAGTAAACTCAAGATTCCAGATCAGTTAAGACAGTTGCTATCCCCCCATTCAGAGTTCTGCAGCAGCACTGTTCAGATGTGTTTAGCAGTGTCTTTAGGAAACGTTATCACTTAGGACCTGCTTCTCAGTAGGTACACGTTTGGCCTCCGCTTAGCAGAGAGTCAATCCCAGCTTAAGCTTTCGTACAAGAGCCCCTTCACGAAACGGAGTTGAACCCTGACAGAACTGAGTTTAACCTTTAACCTTGAAGCTTCCTTAAAGAAGAAAGCAGCACCCAGGCCAGGAAATAGAAATTAATCGTCACTTTACCCTGAAACGCAGTGAGCTCTTCTGTGCTGGTAGGATTGCTGCCGGGCTGGCCGACGAGGCGGCGGGCAGCTCCCCGGGGCCACAGGGCCTGTCACAGGGAGCCGCCGGGGGTCTCCAAGGTCCGGGAACAGCGGCAACAGCGGCAACAGCGGGGACAGAGGGGACAGCAGCGACAGCAGCAGCCACCTCAGCCGGGGCCGTCTCCACAACTGCCACAACGGCCTCGGAACGCCGCCGAACTCGGAGCTCCAGCGTGACGCCTTTTGAAGCTGGCCGCGCTGCTCACGGCTAAAAGCAGAGCGTTTCCTCCGGCGTGTGTTTACTGTCGGTGCCGGATCGGCCCTCACCCCGAGCTCTCCCTGCCGGGAGGGCTTTGGGGTTGGGGTTTCCCTCCCGCCGCCGCCGCGGGCAGGCCCCGCGCGCAAGGGGTCCGCGCTGGGGAGCAGCATCTCGCCCGCGGCGAGAGCCCGAGGGCGCGACACGAAAAAGCCCCGACACGAAAAAGCCCCGACACGAAAAAGCCCCGACATGCGGCCGAGGCGGCGGGGAGACGGCTCCGAGGGAGCCGCCGCTTCGCCCCGCCGTCCTCCCCTCCCGGGCCGCCCCGCCGAGCCCCGTGCGCCTCAGGTGCTGCGCTGAGGGGGTGGCCGGGCACTGGGACAGCTGCCCAGGGCACTGCTCATGGCACCGAGCCTGACGGAGGTCAACAAGTGCTGAACAGTGCTCTCAGACATCGGGTCTGAGTTTGGGGTGGTCCTGTGTGGAGCCAGGAGTTGGACTCGGTGGTTCTTGGGAGTCCTTTCCACCTTGGGATGTTCTCTCATTCTAGGTCAGCAATCCATTAGCTGATGAGAAGTGTGGAGTCATTCAAAGGGAAGAGAGAACACAACACTTCTCGTTTTCAGAAGTGGGTATTTGTTTGATTCCTTTTCTTCTAGAGCAACTCACAGCAGGGATCCGCTTTACAACAGAGAGAAAAGAGTTGTTGGCATGTGATGTGAAGTAAGCTTCAAATCCCACAGGATGATTTTGTTGGAACTTTATTCAGCTGAAAACACGGAAGCCTTGCTTCTGCTTGTGTTAGATACAGCTCCAGATTACTTTGGTTGCGAGGGACGGAATTCCAGGCTAATGTGCTGTACCTGTTCCTTCAGCTCATTGTCCATAAACGGAGGAGCAAACGCAATTAGTTTAATCTCCATTAAATGCAGCAGACAAAGCGGAGTAGAGGGCGATCTAGCACTTAATTTGTCCTGTAAGCAGGAAACCCAGAACTCAACAACAGTTTTCAAATCTTGTCCTGCAGTAAATGACCAGCTGAGTGAAGCTTGCATTTAGAGGATGTGCTCCTACGGTAGATGGAAATAGCTTTTCCTCTTCACAAGTGCAACTGAGTGGTGGACTGGCAGCTACGTGGTTAACTAGTTGTGCCAAAGGGTTTGTGTTGAATGCACAGAAAAATATGCAGGTCCCAACAGTAAAGGGTTCTCTGTAGGCATGACACTGAGGACAGATGTTGTCCACAGCTTCGTGCCCAGTGCACCGCGCCAATAAGCACCCAGAGTCGGAATGCACACGAAGGTCTTTTAATTACATAATTACTTATAGAACTCTGCAGAGTCAGGTACTTGAGTACATAAAGTGTTTCTTTGGACCCTGCTGCTTCTGTTAGTACTCATTTTTTCACAAACTTGTTGAACCTGAGCCGTGCCTACTGAGCCAACGAATGCTTTGATGACACAGTATTTTGTCAAAGCAGTTTTGCTTCTTGGAGCTACAGAAGCAGCTCTGGCTACGTGATAGGGAATTGTGCTGCATTGGCAAAACCAGACTTAGCTACAGACATACAACACTTGCTAACTTGATCTATTTCAAATCTCATTTTAACTTTAAAGGACAATCAGTTTTGTGGCTCCTGTCTTACTAATTTGCCTTGTTTTGCATGGAAGGGCAGCCTGTGAATGTTTTGCTTTATTGCATGCTTCCAAAAAAGGCTGAGAGGAAGGGACTGGAGGAACCTTTTCTATTCTATGGACTTTCCCCCGAGAGTGGGGAATTGCAGGCTACTTGGATGAATGTTCCAATGTGAGTAAGGGAGCAGACCTCAGCCAAAGGAGGTGGAATCCTTGCTTAATAGTAAGTATCAGTGTGGGGACATCTTTGCGTAATGGGAGCCGTTTCAACTCTTCATAGAAACGAAATAAGCTGGACATCGTATGTTTGGAAAGCAGTATGGTTACACAGCGGCTAACATAATGACTTGAGTCTTCTGCTCTGCAACTTCAGGTTTTGTTTTCAAGCAGTGCATACATCAGTTTAAGCTTTGGACAAGGAGATTTGCAATGCAAATAGCGATAAACCAGAATCAGCGGTGCTGACGAGTGTAATGGTGAAATGCAGCAAATCAAGTATTCCTGAAGAAATGTGAGATTACAAAACTAGTAAGCCATGAAGCACTGTTGTTGGTGTTGTTGTTTTTTAAATCAATTCTTATATGCTGAAATAGCACCTTCAAGAAAATCTGTTTATCTAGCCAGGTAACGGTGTCTCCCTGTAAACATGAAGGAAATGCCTTGAGAGTTTGTTTGCTGTATTTGAAGTTCTTATATCCTGCAGAAATAATTATTTAGAGTAACGTGCAACTGAGGAGATTGTAGCAGGAAATGTATTATTTCTAGCATTAAACTGCTGCCACGTTGCCAGTGCAATCTAGAGAGAGAACTGTATATAACAGTGAAGCTCCCCTGGACTGACTTAAATTTTAAGATATTCTGACAAAGTAAGCTCGAAATCACTCAACATTTTGAGCAGTTTTAAACTGGTACAAAACCCAACCTTTATAAACCAAGCAGCGTTTATAATGCTTCATATATAAAAACAATGCCTATTTTTGAGGATTTGTTACATACCTACATAGATATGCTTGCTGGAAAAGCTAGGTCTGTTGTACACCAAATGCTGCACATTAAGACTTGCGGCTTACCAGTTTCATTTCTCTATTTTCTTGGAAAATGTTTCGAGTTAGAGTTTAAATATAAAATGCAAATACTGTACGGATATATATTGATATCAGTATAACTTGGTGTACACAGGTGATTTGCATGACAAATACTCTGTATCGATCGTTGTTAAAAATGTAATGTTCTCTGTAAATCCACTGCATATTAATCTTTTCGTTTCTCATCAAGAGCTGTTACTTAAGCCTGGACATTCTCAAAAATAAAGTGTGAAACTATATACTATAGTGTAGCTCCACCTTTATCAAGAAGACATGCAAGATAATTGCTCCTTTTTTTTTTCTTTCTAGAGGATGATTCAATTTTATAGCATTGACTATAAGTGCTCTTGCAAGTGCCCCTCTTTTCGGCACAACACTTTAAATGATCAGGTTACAGAGAAAACCCTTTCACTGCAAAATAGATCGAATAAAGACTTGTGGCTTCCAGTTTCCTTTCAAAACTCAAGCTGTTGGGTTTGACGGAAAAATGGTTGGTTTGGATGGTAAAAAGCTTGTCGGTTTTGATGGTAGGTTTAGTCTGAGTATTGAAGGCTTCCAGCAGTAAGCTCTGCATCTGAAAGACAGAGGGAAGAAATGTCATTCCCTGCTGTGATACTCTACATGGAACTGTCTGGCTCACTGGTTTTCTTTCTGAAGAGAAGTCACAACCCTGCACACGGCTTGATCTGCTCTCTGACTACAGGGCTGAACTGACTGGAGAAGGCGGCTTCCAAAGCCCTCCCATTAAACGGACTGCATTTCAGTTCTATGCTAAAATTGGTGAGCTGTACAGAATATTAGGACAAAGCTACCTGCTTTGATAGCAAATGGTTGACCCTCGGTAAGTTACAGTCATTTGAAGGTTTGATTGGATGCTCTTTCTCTCACGTATCTGGAATTTCCTTAAATCACAAATTTCAATCACAAAAAAAATCCTTGTTCATTTATTCAAAGTAACATGATTCCGGTTGGTTGAAAAGGCACTCTAACAAGTCCTCCGTTGTTCCTAGTCTGTCCCTAGCTTCTTTGAGAGGTTCCATACAGTAGAAAATTAAAAATAATAAACTAGCAAATAATTAATGTGCGGAAGTGGCCTTTTTTCAGATTACATTCCACCATTCAGAAAATCCTGCTTAAGAGACATTTTTTCTTTGCTTTGAAAGACTGACCTTCCCCAAAAGGAAACTAATTAGTATCTTTAGGCTTGACGAAATACTTGAATTCCTCAATTTACCAGAATTGCTTTGCACAGCCCTCCTATCCTGCTTACGTTGCAAGCAGCGTATCCAAGTGGGGTACTGCTGTATTTATCAACGACCATCTCTTTCACGTATATAGCCCAGGGATCCCCATGCCCCGCACTTGGGTAATGCATGCAAGACGTATACTTTCTTCCTACACTTTGGACTGGTTTAGAAAGAACGAGTTTGCCATCTGCTGGCCAGAGAATTCACTGAAGCCCGAAGAGCAGTAGAGCAGAGGCATTTTCTTCAGTGCTCTTCCTGATTTTTCAGCTAGAAGAGATACTTCCAGTTTAGTACAATCAGGATTCTTTTGACATTAGTATCGTAAAAAGTCTATTTTTGCAACACTGGTATTTGAAAGACCTCCGTTCAGTCCCTAATTTTGTTCTTGATAATGGGACAGATTGCATGCATGTTGGCAAGAATGTGTGAACAACCAGCCTCCCCTCCATGTCATATTTCAAGATGACAACTTCTGGTGCTCCCTGTCTCAAAACACAAACATGCTGGGCAACAATTGCACTCCCTCTTAGCTTGAAGAAACTTGTAAGGTTCTCTCCATATTGCCTATGGAGAGGCCAAGATTAGGACAAGAACAGCACAGAGTTCAGCATGAAGCCGATCAGGAGCTCAAGTTTGTATGCTTTGTATTCAACTTGAACTAGGATAAAAAATGCGGAGTATGCTGGAATCCTTGCTTACTTGGAATCCTTCTCTCCATGTTTATCCTTAGACTTCTTTTTCTTCTAGAACTTGTGATATTTTTGCATTTTTTTCACCACCTAAAAGCTCCTTTTCTATCTTTCTGTCTTTCCTTTCTATTTCACTTTCACTACCTTCTGCACGGGTATATTTTCTTTTTCTGTTTCTTTCTGTTTCATTTTTCTGGCGACAGTTCTCCAAATGAGCTGACACAGGTGGAAGCGCATGTCTTTCACGAGAATGTCTTCTGGAATGTTGCTGATGTACCGAGCAACGATGCAAGTCTGCTCGGGGTGTGCTAAAGCGACGTACATCTTCCTCTCTCAAGAGGGAACTGTGAGGCCATCCGCTTTTGTAATGATAACGCTTATGTGAGCTGCTGTAGTAAGTTGCAGTCGATTTGTCAAAGGCTGCATCGCCGTGAGAGAACTTTCTCTCTCTACTGTCTCCTGTCGCATGAGGTGAATAGTAATCATTGGAATAGCTACATCTTTCCCATCTCCGTGCTTCATCTCGATAGTATCTTTCTCTGCTCCAACTTCTTTCCCCTTTGGATCGGTAATATCTATTGCTACCTCGTTCTGATCTTCCTCCGCTGCCAGATCTGTACTTTGAATATTTGACCGCTCTTCTGCCATTCTCAGGGCTGTTTCTTTCATGAGGGAAAGATCTGCACCTGCTTCCCTCCCAGTGCTCCTGCTTGTGACGCTTTTGCTCAACAACTTCCACGCTCTGAGAACACCTCCTCTTGCTGGAAGGACCTGCTTTTTGACTCTCCTTCTCTTCAGTAGCAGCATGTTCCCTCTTCCTTTGGTAATGCTCTTTGTCAGTTTTTTTAGTCTCGTCCTTTGTATCTTGGCGCCTATCTGCAATAGCTGAGGAGGAGAGGTTTTTAGAGCTACATTCAGTGTCAGACTTGAGAGAGGAAGCTTGCCGCAATTTCTCACCAGGCTCAGAAGACTCTTTGCCGGACAAAACATTTTCTTTTGAAATGAGGTCATGTTCTTTTGATCTTCTTGGTTTCTCCTTGTCTCCACCGTCATCACATTGGTGCTGCGCGAGGTATTCAGCATTCCCAGTAGATTTCCGAGGGTCCGCGACACTGCACAAAATAAAAGCACATTTCTCACTTCTGCTGAAGGACGTGAATATTAAGAGGAAAACCTTCCAAAGTCAAACAAACAAACAAAAACCTCCGGACTACAGGAACACTCTCCAAGATATGCCATTTAGAAACCTCTCCTGTCATTAGGACACCTTCTTCAGCTCCCACAGAAAGGGGTTTTGCCCCTCTTGCTTCTGAAGCCATTGCACTAAAAAAGCAAACGCATCTGTCTCCCTCCACATGCTGCTCTGAATAAGAGCCAGAATATTCAAAACCACTCTCTTTGTTCTCCCCACATAGCCGAAAAAACACCGGTTGAAACAGAGTTTTCTACCTCTCGCCCAACAATTTACATTCACATAGCCTATGACTGAAAAAATAAAAGGCGGGGCTGAGGAGGAACAGCCAGTGTTGGAAATGAACAAAAGCAGCCCGTTTCTTCATAGTCTTAAGCCTATGCTACTAGGAAAAAAACAAAACAAAACAAAACAAGAGGAGAGGAGAACAAGAGCGGGAAATTTTCCTGTTTTCCAGGTGTTAAATTGCAAAGCCTCCTCTGGAGGATCAACAGCTGTGAATTCAGCGTGCTTAGGAGAAATCAGATCTACATCTGAACCAAAACTATTTCAGTAGGATCACTAACTTATGTTACTCTGAAGAAGCAGACAGCACCGTTTCTATGTTAGGAAATAGCTGAACAGAGTATGTTATTCACTTGAATTTTATTCAGGCAGGTTTGTTTAGGAAGGCTGGGTTTCACTACAACATTACTAGCCTGTAAGCCTCATGGCATCACCTTCCATCTTGACTGCTAAACCTCCTTGCTACCTACTATCTTCTTTGCCAAGATACAGCTGTCCACATGTACTTTTCCTACTTGGCTGGACTGAATTTAATAAGGTATCTTGCAACTCTTCCTCTTGGTTGCCACTTAATCCTCAAACCAAATGAAAACTATTTGCCTTTAACCTCTTTATTCCAGGTGTTCTTTCCTAGTGGTCATTTAAAAATGGGAAAAAAATTCCATCAACTTTTTTTTTAATATCCATCAGACTGTTAAGTCATCAAGCAATTAAAGACTGTTTGAAATAATCTCAAGATTAATATAAAAGGAATTCCTCAAACACGCTGCGGCTGCTTACCTTTAATACACCCGTTGGATACGATGGAGCTGTATTTCTTGCTTTTGCCTGCACTGGAAGGCTTCCCTTCCTTGTCAGGTTGTTTACTGCCCTCACTTCTGCATTGCTCACATGAAGAGCCATCTGGAGGATGGGGTTCTTCCTTCTTCTCCCGGGTTATCTTCTGGAAACGAGGACCTAAGTATTCCAAGGAGCCTTTCACTTTCCTGGTGTTTCTCCTATTTTTTCTTTTTCTTCTCCTTTTTCTTCTCCTTTTTCTTCTCCTTTTTCTTCTCCTTTTTCTTCTTTTTCTTACGCTTGTGATTGGCATTGTCAAAGTGGAGCGCACAGAAACACAAATCGTGAAGTCTGAAAGAAACATGCAAGTTAAAAAGAGAAAAAAAGATGTGGCACTTGTTGCCTATATGAAACTTTATTTTTTTTACCACAGGTGATGATTTGCAGCATGTCAGCTATTTTGTGGTGCTTTGTGCACACGCAACTTACTTTAGATGCAGCAAACTTAAGCCCTCAGATTGAAGGACCATAGGTCCTGGTTTGTACACAGATCATTAACCATGGTTAGCTCTGGAATACGTGCAAGCAGAAAAAAACTTTTAACCTAATCCGGAATGGTGTACAGATGTGATTCGAACTATGTGGTCTAACGCTAGTGCTCTGACACAATTCAGCAATAGCTTTCCTATCTTCACTGATCAACCTAACAACATGATCCCCAGCCAGATGATGCTATCTAAATAACTTAGAAACTATTGGAAAAAAAAAAAAAAAAAAAAAAAAAAAAAAAAAAAAAAAAAAAAAAAAAACGAGAATAGAAAAAAGGTAAAAAAAAAAAAAAAAAAAAGGAAGACATGAGAAGCACCCAGAAATGAATTAGGATAAAAAATGCGGAGTATGCTGGAATCCTTGCTTACTTGGAATCCTTCTCTCCATGTTTATCCTTAGACTTCTTTTTCTTCTAGAACTTGTGATATTTTTGCATTTTTTTCACCACCTAAAAGCTCCTTTTCTATCTTTCTGTCTTTCCTTTCTATTTCACTTTCACTACCTTCTGCACGGGTATATTTTCTTTTTCTGTTTCTTTCTGTTTCATTTTTCTGGCGACAGTTCTCCAAATGAGCTGACACACGTGGAAGCGCATGTCTTTCACGAGAATGTCTTCTGGAATGTTGCTGATGTACCGAGCAACGATGCAAGTCTGCTCGGGGTGTGCTAAAGCGACGTACATCTTCCTCTCTCAAGAGGGAACTGTGAGGCCATCCGCTTTTGTAATGATAACGCTTATGTGAGCTGCTGTAGTAAGTTGCAGTCGATTTGTCAAAGGCTGCATCGCCGTGAGAGAACTTTCTCTCTCTACTGTCTCCTGTCGCATGAGGTGAATAGTAATCATTGGAATAGCTACATCTTTCCCATCTCCGTGCTTCATCTCGATAGTATCTTTCTCTGCTCCAACTTCTTTCCCCTTTGGATCGGTAATATCTATTGCTACCTCGTTCTGATCTTCCTCCGCTGCCAGATCTGTACTTTGAATATTTGACCGCTCTTCTGCCATTCTCAGGGCTGTTTCTTTCATGAGGGAAAGATCTGCACCTGCTTCCCTCCCAGTGCTCCTGCTTGTGACGCTTTTGCTCAACAACTTCCACGCTCTGAGAACACCTCCTCTTGCTGGAAGGACCTGCTTTTTGACTCTCCTTCTCTTCAGTAGGAGCATGTTCCCTCTTCCTTTGGTAATGCTCTTTGTCAGTTTTTTTAGTCTCGTCCTTTGTATCTTGGCGCCTATCTGCAATAGCTGAGGAGGAAAGGTTTTTAGAGCTACATTCAGTGTCAGACTTGAGAGAGGAAGCTTGCCGCAATTTCTCACCAGGCTCAGAAGACTCTTTGCCGGACAAAACATTTTCTTTTGAAATGAGGTCATGTTCTTTTGATCTTCTTGGTTTCTCCTTGTCTCCACCGTCATCACATTGGTACTGCGCGAGGTATTCAGCATTCCCAGTAGATTTCCGAGGGTCCGCGACACTGCACAAAATAAAAGCACATTTCTCACTTCTGCTGAAGGACGTGAATATTAAGAGGAAAACCTTCCAAAGTCAAACAAACAAACAAAAACCTCCGGACTACAGGAACACTCTCCAAGATATGCCATTTAGAAACCTCTCCTGTCATTAGGACACCTTCTTCAGCTCCCACAGAAAGGGGTTTTGCCCCTCTTGCTTCTGAAGCCATTGCACTAAAAAAGCAAACGCATCTGTCTCCCTCCACATGCTGCTCTGAATAAGAGCCAGAATATTCAAAACCACTCTCTTTGTTCTCCCCACATAGCCGAAAAAACACCGGTTGAAACAGAGTTTTCTACCTCTCGCCCAACAATTTACATTCACATAGCCTATGACTGAAAAAATAAAAGGCGGGGCTGAGGAGGAACAGCCAGTGTTGGAAATGAAAAAAAGCAGCCCGTTTCTTCATAGTCTTAAGCCTATGCTACTAGGAAAAAAACAAAACAAAACAAAACAAGAGGAGAGGAGAACAAGAGCGGGAAATTTTCCTGTTCTCCAGGTGTTAAATTGCAAAGCCTCCTCTGGAGGATCAACAGCTGTGAATTCAGCGTGCTTAGGAGAAATCAGATCTACATCTGAACCAAAACTATTTCAGTAGGATCACTAACTTATGTTACTCTGAAGAAGCAGACAGCACCGTTTCTATGTTAGGAAATAGCTGAACCGAGTATGTTATTCACTTGAATTTTATTCAGGCAGGTTTGTTTAGGAAGGCTGGGTTTCACTACAACATTACTAGCCTGTAAGCCTCATGGCATCACCTTCCATCTTGACTGCTAAACCTCCTTGCTACCTACTATCTTCTTTGCCAAGATACAGCTGTCCACATGTACTTTTCCTACTTGGCTGGACTGAATTTAATAAGGTATCTTGCAACTCTTCCTCTTGGTTGCCACTTAATCCTCAAACCAAATGAAAACTATTTGCCTTTAACCTCTTTATTCCAGGTGTTCTTTCCTAGTGGTCATTTAAAAATGGGAAAAAAATTCCATCAACTTTTTTTTTAATATCCATCAGACTGTTAAGTCATCAAGCAATTAAAGACTGTTTGAAATAATCTCAAGATTAATATAAAAGGAATTCCTCAAACACGCTGCGGCTGCTTACCTTTAATACACCCGTTGGATGCGATGGAGCTGTATTTCTTGCTTTTGCCTGCACTGGAAGGCTTCCCTTCCTTGTCAGGTTGTTTACTGCCCTCACTTCTGCATTGCTCACATGAAGAGCCATCTGGAGGATGGGGTTCTTCCTTCTTCTCCCGGGTTATCTTCTGGAAACGAGGACCTAAGTATTCCAAGGAGCCTTTCACTTTCCTGGTGTTTCTCCTTTTTTTTCTTTTTCTTCTCCTTTTTCTTCTCCTTTTTCTTCTCCTTTTTCTTCTCCTTTTTCTTCTTTTTCTTACGCTTGTGATTGGCATTGTCAAAGTGGAGCGCACAGAAACACAAATCTTGAAGTCTGAAAGAAACATGCAAGTTAAAAAGAGAAAAAAAGATGTGGCACTTGTTGCCTATATGAAACTTTATTTTTTTTACCACAGGTGATGATTTGCAGCATGTCAGCTATTTTGTGGTGCTTTGTGCACACGCAACTTACTTTAGATGCAGCAAACTTAAGCCCTCAGATTGAAGGACCATAGGTCCTGGTTTGTACACAGATCATTAACCATGGTTAGCTCTGGAATACGTGCAAGCAGAAAAAAACTTTTAACCTAATCCGGAATGGTGTACAGATGTGATTCGAACTATGTGGTCTAACGCTAGTGCTCTGACACAATTCAGCAATAGCTTTCCTATCTTCACTGATCAACCTAACAACATGATCCCCAGCCAGATGATGCTATCTAAATAACTTAGAAACTACCAGAAAAAAAAAAAAAAAAAAAAAAAAAAAAAAAAAAAAGAAGAAAAAACGAGAATAGAAAAAAGGTAAAAAAAAAAAAAAAAAAAAGGAAGACATGAGAAGCACCCAGAAATGAATTAGGATAAAAAATGCGGAGTATGCTGGAATCCTTGCTTACTTGGAATCCTTCTCTCCATGTTTATCCTTAGACTTCTTTTTCTTCTAGAACTTGTGATATTTTTGCATTTTTTTCACCACCTAAAAGCTCCTTTTCTATCTTTCTGTCTTTCCTTTCTATTTCACTTTCACTACCTTCTGCACGGGTATATTTTCTTTTTCTGTTTCTTTCTGTTTCATTTTTCTGGCGACAGTTCTCCAAATGAGCTGACACACGTGGAAGCGCATGTCTTTCACGAGAATGTCTTCTGGAATGTTGCTGATGTACCGAGCAACGATGCAAGTCTGCTCGGGGTGTGCTAAAGCGACGTACATCTTCCTCTCTCAAGAGGGAACTGTGAGGCCATCCGCTTTTGTAATGATAACGCTTATGTGACCTGCTGTAGTAAGTTGCAGTCGATTTGTCAAAGGCTGCATCGCCGTGAGAGAACTTTCTCTCTCTACTGTCTCCTGTCGCATGAGGTGAATAGTAATCATTGGAATAGCTACATCTTTCCCATCTCCGTGCTTCATCTCGATAGTATCTTTCTCTGCTCCAACTTCTTTCCCCTTTGGATCGGTAATATCTATTGCTACCTCGTTCTGATCTTCCTCCGCTGCCACATCCGTACTTTGAATATTTGACCGCTCTTCTGCCATTCTCAGGGCTGTTTCTTTCATGAGGGAAAGATCTGCACCTGCTTCCCTCCCAGTGCTCCTGCTTGTGACGCTTTTGCTCAACAACTTCCACGCTCTGAGAACACCTCCTCTTGCTGGAAGGACCTGCTTTTTGACTCTCCTTCTCTTCAGTAGGAGCATGTTCCCTCTTCCTTTGGTAATGCTCTTTGTCAGTTTTTTTAGTCTCGTCCTTTGTATCTTGGCGCCTATCTGCAATAGCTGAGGAGGAAAGGCTTTTAGAGCTACATTCAGTGTCAGACTTGAGAGAGGAAGCTTGCCGCAATTTCTCACCAGGCTCAGAAGACTCTTTGCCGGACAAAACATTTTCTTTTGAAATGAGGTCATGTTCTTTTGATCTTCTTGGTTTCTCCTTGTCTCCACCGTCATCACATTGGTACTGCGCGAGGTATTCAGCATTCCCAGTAGATTTCCGAGGGTCCGCGACACTGCACAAAATAAAAGCACATTTCTCACTTCTGCTGAAGGACGTGAATATTAAGAGGAAAACCTTCCAAAGTCAAACAAACAAACAAAAACCTCCAGACTACAGGAACACTCTCCAAGATATGCCATTTAGAAACCTCTCCTGTCATTAGGACACCTTCTTCAGCTCCCACAGAAAGGGGTTTTGCCCCTCTTGCTTCTGAAGCCATTGCACTAAAAAAGCAAACGCATCTGTCTCCCTCCACATGCTGCTCTGAATAAGAGCCAGAATATTCAAAACCACTCTCTTTGTTCTCCCCACATAGCCGAAAAAACACCGGTTGAAACAGAGTTTTCTACCTCTCGCCCAACAATTTACATTCACATAGCCTATGACTGAAAAAATAAAAGGCGGGGCTGAGGAGGAACAGCCAGTGTTGGAAATGAAAAAAAGCAGCCCGTTTCTTCATAGTCTTAAGCCTATGCTACTAGGAAAAAAACAAAACAAAACAAAACAAGAGGAGAGGAGAACAAGAGCGGGAAATTTACCTGTTCTCCAGGTGTTAAATTGCAAAGCCTCCTCTGGAGGATCAACAGCTGTGAATTCAGCGTGCTTAGGAGAAATCAGATCTACATCTGAACCAAAACTATTTCAGTAGGATCACTAACTTATGTTACTCTGAAGAAGCAGACAGCACCGTTTCTATGTTAGGAAATAGCTGAACAGAGTATGTTATTCACTTGAATTTTATTCAGGCAGGTTTGTTTAGGAAGGCTGGGTTTCACTAGAACATTACTAGCCTGTAAGCCTCATGGCATCACCTTCCATCTTGACTGCTAAACCTCCTTGCTACCTACTATCTTCTTTGCCAAGATACAGCTGTCCACATGTACTTTTCCTACTTGGCTGGACTGAATTTAATAAGGTATCTTGCAACTCTTCCTCTTGGTTGCCACTTAATCCTCAAACCAAATGAAAACTATTTGCCTTTAACCTCTTTATTCCAGGTGTTCTTTCCTAGTGGTCATTTAAAAATGGGAAAAAAATTCCATCAACTTTTTTTTTAATATCCATCAGACTGTTAAGTCATCAAGCAATTAAAGACTGTTTGAAATAATCTCAAGATTAATATAAAAGGAATTCCTCAAACACGCTGCGGCTGCTTACCTTTAATACACCCGTTGGATGCGATGGAGCTGTATTTCTTGCTTTTGCCTGCACTGGAAGGCTTCCCTTCCTTGTCAGGTTGTTTACTGCCCTCACTTCTGCATTGCTCACATGAAGAGCCATCTGGAGGATGGGGTTCTTCCTTCTTCTCCCGGGTTATCTTCTGGAAACGAGGACCTAAGTATTCCAAGGAGCCTTTCACTTTCCTGGTGTTTCTCCTATTTTTTCTTTTTCTTCTCCTTTTTCTTCTCCTTTTTCTTCTCCTTTTTCTTCTCCTTTCTCTTCTTTTTCTTACGCTTGTGATTGGCATTGTCAAAGTGGAGCGCACAGAAACACAAATCGTGAAGTCTGAAAGAAACATGCAAGTTAAAAAGAGAAAAAAAGATGTGGCACTTGTTGCCTATATGAAACTTTATTTTTTTTACCACAGGTGATGATTTGCAGCATGTCAGCTATTTTGTGGTGCTTTGTGCACACGCAACTTACTTTAGATGCAGCAAACTTAAGCCCTCAGATTGAAGGACCATAGGTCCTGGTTTGTACACAGATCATTAACCATGGTTAGCTCTGGAATACGTGCAAGCAGAAAAAAACTTTTAACCTAATCCGGAATGGTGTACAGATGTGATTCGAACTATGTGGTCTAACGCTAGTGCTCTGACACAATTCAGCAATAGCTTTCCTATCTTCACTGATCAACCTAACAACATGATCCCCAGCCAGCTGATGCTATCTAAATAACTTAGAAATTATTGGAAAAAAAAAAAAAAAAAAAAAAAAAAAAAGAGAATAGAAAAAAGGTAAAAAAAAAAAAAAAAAAAAAAAGGAAGACATGAGAAGCACCCAGAAATGAATTAGGATAAAAAATGCGGAGTATGCTGGAATCCTTGCTTACTTGGAATCCTTCTCTCCATGTTTATCCTTAGACTTCTTTTTCTTCTCGAACTTGTGATATTTTTGCATTTTTTTCACCACCTAAAAGCTCCTTTTCTATCTTTCTGTCTTTCCTTTCTATTTCACTTTCACTACCTTCTGCACGGGTATATTTTCTTTTTCTGTTTCTTTCTGTTTCATTTTTCTGGCGACAGTTCTCCAAATGAGCTGACACAGGTGGAAGCGCATGTCTTTCACGAGAATGTCTTCTGGAATGTTGCTGATGTACCGAGCAACGATGCAAGTCTGCTCGGGGTGTGCTAAAGCGACGTACATCTTCCTCTCTCAAGAGGGAACTGTGAGGCCATCCGCTTTTGTAATGATAACGCTTATGTGACCTGCTGTAGTAAGTTGCAGTCGATTTGTCAAAGGCTGCATCGCCGTGAGAGAACTTTCTCTCTCTACTGTCTCCTGTCGCATGAGGTGAATAGTAATCATTGGAATAGCTACATCTTTCCCATCTCCGTGCTTCATCTCGATAGTATCTTTCTCTGCTCCAACTTCTTTCCCCTTTGGATCGGTAATATCTATTGCTACCTCGTTCTGATCTTCCTCCGCTGCCAGATCTGTACTTTGAATATTTGACCGCTCTTCTGCCATTCTCAGGGCTGTTTCTTTCATGAGGGAAAGATCTGCACCTGCTTCCCTCCCAGTGCTCCTGCTTGTGACGCTTTTGCTCAACAACTTCCACGCTCTGAGAACACCTCCTCTTGCTGGAAGGACCTGCTTTTTGACTCTCCTTCTCTTCAGTAGGAGCATGTTCCCTCTTCCTTTGGTAATGCTCTTTGTCAGTTTTTTTAGTCTCGTCCTTTGTATCTTGGCGCCTATCTGCAATAGCTGAGGAGGAAAGGCTTTTAGAGCTACATTCAGTGTCAGACTTGAGAGAGGAAGCTTGCCGCAATTTCTCACCAGGCTCAGAAGACTCTTTGCCGGACAAAACATTTTCTTTTGAAATGAGGTCATGTTCTTTTGATCTTCTTGGTTTCTCCTTGTCTCCACCGTCATCACATTGGTACTGCGCGAGGTATTCAGCATTCCCAGTAGATTTCCGAGGGTCCGCGACACTGCACAAAATAAAAGCACATTTCTCACTTCTGCTGAAGGACGTGAATATTAAGAGGAAAACCTTCCAAAGTCAAACAAACAAACAAAAACCTCCGGACTACAGGAACACTCTCCAAGATATGCCATTTAGAAACCTCTCCTGTCATTAGGACACCTTCTTCAGCTCCCACAGAAAGGGGTTTTGCCCCTCTTGCTTCTGAAGCCATTGCACTAAAAAAGCAAACGCATCTGTCTCCCTCCACATGCTGCTCTGAATAAGAGCCAGAATATTCAAAACCACTCTCTTTGTTCTCCCCACATAGCCGAAAAAACACCGGTTGAAACAGAGTTTTCTACCTCTCGCCCAACAATTTACATTCACATAGCCTATGACTGAAAAAATAAAAGGCGGGGCTGAGGAGGAACAGCCAGTGTTGGAAATGAAAAAAAGCAGCCCGTTTCTTCATAGTCTTAAGCCTATGCTACTAGGAAAAAAACAAAACAAAACAAAACAAGAGGAGAGGAGAACAAGAGCGGGAAATTTACCTGTTCTCCAGGTGTTAAATTGCAAAGCCTCCTCTGGAGGATCAACAGCTGTGAATTCAGCGTGCTTAGGAGAAATCAGATCTACATCTGAACCAAAACTATTTCAGTAGGATCACTAAATTATGTTACTCTGAAGAAGCAGACAGCACCGTTTCTATGTTAGGAAATAGCTGAACAGAGTATGTTATTCACTTGAATTTTATTCAGGCAGGTTTGTTTAGGAAGGCTGGGTTTCACTACAACATTACTAGCCTGTAAGCCTCATGGCATCACCTTCCATCTTGACTGCTAAACCTCCTTGCTACCTACTATCTTCTTTGCCAAGATACAGCTGTCCACATGTACTTTTCCTACTTGGCTGGACTGAATTTAATAAGGTATCTTGCAACTCTTCCTCTTGGTTGCCACTTAATCCTCAAACCAAATGAAAACTATTTGCCTTTAACCTCTTCATTCCAGGTGTTCTTTCCTAGTGGTCATTTAAAAATGGGAAAAAAATTCCATCAACTTTTTTTTTAATATCCATCAGACTGTTAAGTCATCAAGCAATTAAAGACTGTTTGAAATAATCTCAAGATTAATATAAAAGGAATTCCTCAAACACGCTGCGGCTGCTTACCTTTAATACACCCGTTGGATGCGATGGAGCTGTATTTCTTGCTTTTGCCTGCACTGGAAGGCTTCCCTTCCTTGTCAGGTTGTTTACTGCCCTCACTTCTGCATTGCTCACATGAAGAGCCATCTGGAGGATGGGGTTCTTCCTTCTTCTCCCGGATTATCTTCTGGAAACGAGGACCTAAGTATTCCAAGGAGCCTTTCACTTTCCTGGTGTTTCTCCTTTTTTTTCTTTTTCTTCTCCTTTTTCTTCTCCTGTTTCTTCTCCTTTTTCTTCTCCTTTTTCTTCTTTTTCTTACGCTTGTGATTGGCATTGTCAAAGTGGAGCGCACAGAAACACAAATCGTGAAGTCTGAAAGAAACATGCAAGTTAAAAAGAGAAAAAAAGAAGATGTGGCACTTGTTGCCTATATGAAACTTTATTTTTTTTACCACAGGTGATGATTTGCAGCATGTCAGCTATTTTGTGGTGCTTTGTGCACACGCAACTTACTTTAGATGCAGCAAACTTAAGCCCTCAGATTGAAGGACCATAGGTCCTGGTTTGTACACAGATCATTAACCATGGTTAGCTCTGGAATACGTGCAAGCAGAAAAAAACTTTTAACCTAATCCGGAATGGTGTACAGATGTGATTCGAACTATGTGGTCTAACGCTAGTGCTCTGACACAATTCAGCAATAGCTTTCCTATCTTCACTGATCAACCTAACAACATGATCCCCAGCCAGATGATGCTATCTAAATAACTTAGAAACTACCAGAAAAAAAAAAAAAAAAAAAAAAAAAAAAAAAAGAAGAAGAAAAAACGAGAATAGAAAAAAGGTAAAAAAAAAAAAAAAAAAAAAGGAAGACATGAGAAGCACCCAGAAATGAATTAGGATAAAAAATGCGGAGTATGCTGGAATCCTTGCTTACTTGGAATCCTTCTCTCCATGTTTATCCTTAGACTTCTTTTTCTTCTCGAACTTGTGATATTTTTGCATTTTTTTCACCACCTAAAAGCTCCTTTTCTATCTTTCTGTCTTTCCTTTCTATTTCACTTTCACTACCTTCTGCACGGGTATATTTTCTTTTTCTGTTTCTTTCTGTTTCATTTTTCTGGCGACAGTTCTCCAAATGAGCTGACACACGTGGAAGCGCATGTCTTTCACGAGAATGTCTTCTGGAATGTTGCTGATGTACCGAGCAACGATGCAAGTCTGCTCGGGGTGTGCTAAAGCGACGTACATCTTCCTCTCTCAAGAGGGAACTGTGAGGCCATCCGCTTTTGTAATGATAACGCTTATGTGACCTGCTGTAGTAAGTTGCAGTCGATTTGTCAAAGGCTGCATCGCCGTGAGAGAACTTTCTCTCTCTACTGTCTCCTGTCGCATGAGGTGAATAGTAATCATTGGAATAGCTACATCTTTCCCATCTCCGTGCTTCATCTCGATAGTATCTTTCTCTGCTCCAACTTCTTTCCCCTTTGGATCGGTAATATCTATTGCTACCTCGTTCTGATCTTCCTCCGCTGCCAGATCTGTACTTTGAATATTTGACCGCTCTTCTGCCATTCTCAGGGCTGTTTCTTTCATGAGGGAAAGATCTGCACCTGCTTCCCTCCCAGTGCTCCTGCTTGTGACGCTTTTGCTCAACAACTTCCACGCTCTGAGAACACCTCCTCTTGCTGGAAGGACCTGCTTTTTGACTCTCCTTCTCTTCAGTAGGAGCATGTTCCCTCTTCCTTTGGTAATGCTCTTTGTCAGTTTTTTTAGTCTCGTCCTTTGTATCTTGGCGCCTATCTGCAATAGCTGAGGAGGAAAGGTTTTTAGAGCTACATTCAGTGTCAGACTTGAGAGAGGAAGCTTGCCGCAATTTCTCACCAGGCTCAGAAGACTCTTTGCCGGACAAAACACTTTCTTTTGAAATGAGGTCATGTTCTTTTGATCTTCTTGGTTTCTCCTTGTCTCCACCGTCATCACATTGGTACTGCGCGAGGTATTCAGCATTCCCAGTAGATTTCCGAGGGTCCGCGACACTGCACAAAATAAAAGCACAGTTCTCACTTCTGCTGAAGGACGTGAATATTAAGAGGAAAACCTTCCAAAGTCAAACAAACAAACAAAAACCTCCGGACTACAGGAACACTCTCCAAGATATGCCATTTAGAAACCTCTCCTGTCATTAGGACACCTTCTTCAGCTCCCACAGAAAGGGGTTTTGCCCCTCTTGCTTCTGAAGCCATTGCACTAAAAAAGCAAACGCATCTGTCTCCCTCCACATGCTGCTCTGAATAAGAGCCAGAATATTCAAAACCACTCTCTTTGTTCTCCCCACATAGCCGAAAAAACACCGGTTGAAACAGAGTTTTCTACCTCTCGCCCAACAATTTACATTCACATAGCCTATGACTGAAAAAATAAAAGGCGGGGCTGAGGAGGAACAGCCAGTGTTGGAAATGAAAAAAAGCAGCCCGTTTCTTCATAGTCTTAAGCCTATGCTACTAGGAAAAAAACAAAACAAAACAAAACAAGAGGAGAGGAGAACAAGAGCGGGAAATTTACCTGTTCTCCAGGTGTTAAATTGCAAAGCCTCCTCTGGAGGATCAACAGCTGTGAATTCAGCGTGCTTAGGAGAAATCAGATCTACATCTGAACCAAAACTATTTCAGTAGGATCACTAACTTATGTTACTCTGAAGAAGCAGACAGCACCGTTTCTATGTTAGGAAATAGCTGAACAGAGTATGTTATTCACTTGAATTTTATTCAGGCAGGTTTGTTTAGGAAGGCTGGGTTTCACTACAACATTACTGGCCTGTAAGCCTCATGGCATCACCTTCCATCTTGACTGCTAAACCTCCTTGCTACCTACTATCTTCTTTGCCAAGATACAGCTGTCCACATGTACTTTTCCTACTTGGCTGGACTGAATTTAATAAGGTATCTTGCAACTCTTCCTCTTGGTTGCCACTTAATCCTCAAACCAAATGAAAACTATTTGCCTTTAACCTCTTCATTCCAGGTGTTCTTTCCTAGTGGTCATTTAAAAATGGGAAAAAAATTCCATCAACTTTTTTTTTAATATCCATCAGACTGTTAAGTCATCAAGCAATTAAAGACTGTTTGAAATAATCTCAAGATTAATATAAAAGGAATTCCTCAAACACGCTGCGGCTGCTTACCTTTAATACACCCGTTGGATGCGATGGAGCTGTATTTCTTGCTTTTGCCTGCACTGGAAGGCTTCCCTTCCTTGTCAGGTTGTTTACTGCCCTCACTTCTGCGTTGCTCACATGAAGAGCCATCTGGAGGATGGGGTTCTTCCTTCTTCTCCCGGGTTATCTTCTGGAAACGAGGACCTAAGTATTCCAAGGAGCCTTTCACTTTCCAGGTGTTTCTCCTTTTTCTTCTTTTTCTTCTCCTTTTTCTTCTCCTTTTTCTTCTTTTTCTTATGCTTGTGATTGGCATTGTCAAAGTGGAGCGCACAGAAACACAAATCGTGAAGTCTGAAAGAAACATGCAAGTTAAAAAGAGAAAAAAAAGATGTGGCACTTGTTGCCTATATGAATCTTTATTTTTTTTACCACAGGTGATGATTTGCAGCATGTCAGCTATTTTGTGGTGCTTTGTGCACACGCAACTTACTTTAGATGCAGCAAACTTAAGCCCTCAGATTGAAGGACCATAGGTCCTGGTTTGTACACAGATCATTAACCATGGTTAGCTCTGGAATACGTGCAAGCAGAAAAAAACTTTTAACCTAATCCGGAATGGTGTACAGATGTGATTCGAACTATGTGGTCTAACGCTAGTGCTCTGACACAATTCAGCAATAGCTTTCCTATCTTCACTGATCAACCTAACAACATGATCCCCAGCCAGATGATGCTATCTAAATAACTTAGAAACTACCGGAAAAAAAAAAAAAAAAAAAAAAAAAAAAAAAAAAAAAGAAAAAGCGAGAATAGTAAAAAGGTAAAAAAAAAAAAAAAAAAAAAAAAAAGGAAGACATGAGAAGCACCCAGAAATGAATTAGGATAAAAAATGCGGAGTATGCTGGAATCCTTGCTTACTTGGAATCCTTCTCTCCATGTTTATCCTTAGACTTCTTTTTCTTCTCGAACTTGTGATATTTTTGCATTTTTTTCACCACCTAAAAGCTCCTTTTCTATCTTTCTGTCTTTCCTTTCTATTTCACTTTCACTACCTTCTGCACGGGTATATTTTCTTTTTCTGTTTCTTTCTGTTTCATTTTTCTGGCGACAGTTCTCCAAATGAGCTGACACACGTGGAAGCGCATGTCTTTCACGAGAATGTCTTCTGGAATGTTGCTGATGTACCGAGCAACGATGCAAGTCTGCTCGGGGTGTGCTAAAGCGACGTACATCTTCCTCTCTCAAGAGGGAACTGTGAGGCCATCCGCTTTTGTAATGATAACGCTTATGTGACCTGCTGTAGTAAGTTGCAGTCGATTTGTCAAAGGCTGCATCGCCGTGAGAGAACTTTCTCTCTCTACTGTCTCCTGTCGCATGAGGTGAATAGTAATCATTGGAATAGCTACATCTTTCCCATCTCCGTGCTTCATCTCGATAGTATCTTTCTCTGCTCCAACTTCTTTCCCCTTTGGATCGGTAATATCTATTGCTACCTCGTTCTGATCTTCCTCCGCTGCCAGATCTGTACTTTGAATATTTGACCGCTCTTCTGCCATTCTCAGGGCTGTTTCTTTCATGAGGGAAAGATCTGCACCTGCTTCCCTCCCAGTGCTCCTGCTTGTGACGCTTTTGCTCAACAACTTCCACGCTCTGAGAACACCTCCTCTTGCTGGAAGGACCTGCTTTTTGACTCTCCTTCTCTTCAGTAGCAGCATGTTCCCTCTTCCTTTGGTAATGCTCTTTGTCGGTTTTTTTAGTCTCGTCCTTTGTATCTTGGCGCCTATCTGCAATAGCTGAGGAGGAAAGGCTTTTAGAGCTACATTCAGTGTCAGACTTGAGAGAGGAAGCTTGCCGCAATTTCTCACCAGGCTCAGAAGACTCTTTGCCGGACAAAACATTTTCTTTTGAAATGAGGTCATGTTCTTTTGATCTTCTTGGTTTCTCCTTGTCTCCACCGTCATCACATTGGTACTGCGCGAGGTATTCAGCATTCCCAGTAGATTTCCGAGGGTCCGCGACACTGCACAAAATAAAAGCACATTTCTCACTTCTGCTGAAGGACGTGAATATTAAGAGGAAAACCTTCCAAAGTCAAACAAACAAACAAAAACCTCCGGACTACAGGAACACTCTCCAAGATATGCCATTTAGAAACCTCTCCTGTCATTAGGACACCTTCTTCAGCTCCCACAGAAAGGGGTTTTGCCCCTCTTGCTTCTGAAGCCATTGCACTAAAAAAGCAAACGCATCTGTCTCCCTCCACATGCTGCTCTGAATAAGAGCCAGAATATTCAAAACCACTCTCTTTGTTCTCCCCACATAGCCGAAAAAACACCGGTTGAAACAGAGTTTTCTACCTCTCGCCCAACAATTTACATTCACATAGCCTATGACTGAAAAAATAAAAGGCGGGGCTGAGGAGGAACAGCCAGTGTTGGAAATGAAAAAAAGCAGCCCGTTTCTTCATAGTCTTAAGCCTATGCTACTAGGAAAAAAACAAAACAAAACAAAACAAGAGGAGAGGAGAACAAGAGCGGGAAATTTTCCTGTTCTCCAGGTGTTAAATTGCAAAGCCTCCTCTGGAGGATCAACAGCTGTGAATTCAGCGTGCTTAGGAGAAATCAGATCTACATCTGAACCAAAACTATTTCAGTAGGATCACTAACTTATGTTACTCTGAAGAAGCAGACAGCACCGTTTCTATGTTAGGAAATAGCTGAACAGAGTATGTTATTCACTTGAATTTTATTCAGGCAGGTTTGTTTAGGAAGGCTGGGTTTCACTACAACATTACTAGCCTGTAAGCCTCATGGCATCACCTTCCATCTTGACTGCTAAACCTCCTTGCTACCTACTATCTTCTTTGCCAAGATACAGCTGTCCACATGTACTTTTCCTACTTGGCTGGACTGAATTTAATAAGGTATCTTGCAACTCTTCCTCTTGGTTGCCACTTAATCCTCAAACCAAATGAAAACTATTTGCCTTTAACCTCTTCATTCCAGGTGTTCTTTCCTAGTGGTCATTTAAAAATGGGAAAAAAATTCCATCAACTTTTTTTTTAATATCCATCAGACTGTTAAGTCATCAAGCAATTAAAGACTGTTTGAAATAATCTCAAGATTAATATAAAAGGAATTCCTCAAACACGCTGCGGCTGCTTACCTTTAATACACCCGTTGGATGCGATGGAGCTGTATTTCTTGCTTTTGCCTGCACTGGAAGGCTTCCCTTCCTTGTCAGGTTGTTTACTGCCCTCACTTCTGCATTGCTCACATGAAGAGCCATCTGGAGGATGGGGTTCTTCCTTCTTCTCCCGGGTTATCTTCTGGAAACGAGGACCTAAGTATTCCAAGGAGCCTTTCACTTTCCTGGTGTTTCTCCTTTTTTTTCTTTTTCTTCTCCTTTTTCTTCTCCTTTTTCTTCTCCTTTTTCTTCTCCTTTTTCTTCTCCTTTTTCTTCTTTTTCTTATGCTTGTGATTGGCATTGTCAAAGTGGAGCGCACAGAAACACAAATCGTGAAGTCTGAAAGAAACATGCAAGTTAAAAAGAGAAAAAAAAGATGTGGCACTTGTTGCCTATATGAAACTTTATTTTTTTTACCACAGGTGATGATTTGCAGCATGTCAGCTATTTTGTGGTGCTTTGTGCACACGCAACTTACTTTAGATGCAGCAAACTTAAGCCCTCAGATTGAAGGACCATAGGTCCTGGTTTGTACACAGATCATTAACCATGGTTAGCTCTGGAATACGTGCAAGCAGAAAAAAACTTTTAACCTAATCCGGAATGGTGTACAGATGTGATTCGAACTATGTGGTCTAACGCTAGTGCTCTGACACAATTCAGCAATAGCTTTCCTATCTTCACTGATCAACCTAACAACATGATCCCCAGCCAGCTGATGCTATCTAAATAACTTAGAAACTACCGGAAAAAAAAAAAAAAAAAAAAAAAGAGAATAGAAAAAAGGTAAAAAAAAAAAAAAAAAAAAAAAAAGGAAGACATGAGAAGCACCCAGAAATGCATTAGGATAAAAAATGCGGAGTATGCTGGAATCCTTGCTTACTTGGAATCCTTCTCTCCATGTTTATCCTTAGACTTCTTTTTCTTCTAGAACTTGTGATATTTTTGCATTTTTTTCACCACCTAAAAGCTCCTTTTCTATCTTTCTGTCTTTCCTTTCTATTTCACTTTCACTACCTTCTGCACGGGTATATTTTCTTTTTCTGTTTCTTTCTGTTTCATTTTTCTGGCGACAGTTCTCCAAATGAGCTGACACACGTGGAAGCGCATGTCTTTCACGAGAATGTCTTCTGGAATGTTGCTGATGTACCGAGCAACGATGCAAGTCTGCTCGGGGTGTGCTAAAGCGACGTACATCTTCCTCTCTCAAGAGGGAACTGTGAGGCCATCCGCTTTTGTAATGATAACGCTTATGTGACCTGCTGTAGTAAGTTGCAGTCGATTTGTCAAAGGCTGCATCGCCGTGAGAGAACTTTCTCTCTCTACTGTCTCCTGTCGCATGAGGTGAATAGTAATCATTGGAATAGCTACATCTTTCCCATCTCCGTGCTTCATCTCAATAGTATCTTTCTCTGCTCCAACTTCTTTCCCCTTTGGATCGGTAATATCTATTGCTACCTCGTTCTGATCTTCCTCCGCTGCCACATCTGTACTTTGAATATTTGACCGCTCTTCTGCCATTCTCAGGGCTGTTTCTTTCATGAGGGAAAGATCTGCACCTGCTTCCCTCCCAGTGCTCCTGCTTGTGACGCTTTTGCTCAACAACTTCCACGCTCTGAGAACACCTCCTCTTGCTGGAAGGACCTGCTTTTTGACTCTCCTTCTCTTCAGTAGGAGCATGTTCCCTCTTCCTTTGGTAATGCTCTTTGTCAGTTTTTTTAGTCTCGTCCTTTGTATCTTGGCGCCTATCTGCAATAGCTGAGGAGGAAAGGTTTTTAGAGCTACATTCAGTGTCAGACTTGAGAGAGGAAGCTTGCCGCAATTTCTCACCAGGCTCAGAAGACTCTTTGCCGGACAAAACATTTTCTTTTGAAATGAGGTCACGTTCTTTTGATCTTCTTGGTTTCTCCTTGTCTCCACCGTCATCACATTGGTACTGCGCGAGGTATTCAGCATTCCCAGTAGATTTCCGAGGGTCCGCGACACTGCACAAAATAAAAGCACAGTTCTCACTTCTGCTGAAGGACGTGAATATTAAGAGGAAAACCTTCCAAAGTCAAACAAACAAACAAAAACCTCCGGACTACAGGAACACTCTCCAAGATATGCCATTTAGAAACCTCTCCTGTCATTAGGACACCTTCTTCAGCTCCCACAGAAAGGGGTTTTGCCCCTCTTGCTTCTGAAGCCATTGCACTAAAAAAGCAAACGCATCTGTCTCCCTCCACATGCTGCTCTGAGAAAAAAAGGCATAGGGGCGAGCGGGGAACAGCCAATATTTCTCCAGACAGTGGAGAAAAATGGAAAAACATTCTATGAAGGAACACAAGTTCTCCCTGAGGCACCAACCTGCATCAGAGTGATATGCTCAGTGCTGATCATTAGTTCTGTTCGTAACACTGGACATACAGGATGGAATTGTACTAATTTAAATCCTTCCATTAAATACTATTAGTAGACAGATAAAACCGTAACGAACTTCCATAAAGTCTTGTCTTAATCAGACTGTGCTCATTTTACCTCATTTCCTCTGACAAGCTGTTCAGCTGGCTGGCTGTGAGGGACTCCATGATGACTTCTCGATTGACTGAAGGCATAGCTCCAGGCATCTGCAATTAAAACGCACAAGTCAGCAGACAGAAAAAATACTATTTGTAGTAGTACTGAGGACTAGTCTTCTCAGAATTTCTCCATCAAAGGCTAAGCAAGACCGCTTTGAGTTGTATGCATTATCTACACTTCAAAGATAACCCCAACTCACCTCCCAAAATCTACTTTATGAAACTTAGGAATTTTTATCTCAGCTGAGCTTAAGTTGACAAGCTCTAATGTAAGCTCAGGTCTGCAAATTCTAATGGGATAATACCACAAAGTCTTACAATCACATTTGTGCTGTGTTTTCTCAGTATTTCACCTGAATTAGGAACACAATAAACACTCCCGAATACATCATAGGTGAGAAATTCTCCATGGAGCAAATCTATGTTTCAAGCAATCCATTTGTTTTAGACCATCTCAGAAGGTTTAACAGGTTCAACTCGGCAAGTGGAATCATCAAGTTTCAGTCCGTTTTCTTTAGATTCATTAACTAAGCTAATAGCACCATTTAGTGAATCGGTTTTTGGCAGCTCATGCGGGGATCTTCCTTCGTCAGCATTCTGACAGGAAGAACTGGAATGCTGCAATGTCCGGACTACCTTTCCAACCAAAATTCCATTAGAGGACATTGCATTGCAATTCCTTTTGAATAAGCCCTTTGACTCCTCCTCAGATTTTCCCGAAGATTCTGCACCGTAAGGGACTGTGTTATCAGAGCTGAGTTTAGGATTTCCATTCACTGTTGGCTCCACAAAAATTTCATCAGAAACTTGTTTGTTTGTTTGCATTTGCTTCATTTGCATTACCGAATTTGTAATTGTGGATGAAGGAACAGCCTGGTAGAGATCTTCATCCTCCACAGCACTGCTAAGACAGTCAGGCTGTGACACAGTCTGACGAGCAGGCAATTTATTGTGAATACTGATGGTGATCTTCTGTTTTCTTGGCGTATCAGTAATTGAAGGCCTGGTAATTGCCTGGTTTTGAACACAGGCCATTGGTGGTGCTGAAGATGGCCTTTTTAGGGTGACACCAGTGGTCTTTGCGTCCTCTTGTATGGATCCATTTCCATTTAAACGGCTTGAATTCTGTATTTAAAAAGAAGAAATTGCAAGATGGATTAACGCAAACACTGCATTTAACATTTTGAAACACAAAACTCTCCTACTGAGTATTTCTACAAATGGTCTTAACACCTAAAAAGAAAAACACACTGCCCTTTAAAGAGAAATGCAAGTCCAAGAAGCGTATTCAATTCCTGCTTTTGGTTTACTGCAGGTTGGTATCAAATTAACATCATCTTGGAAAACCAGCCAAACAACTTAACATTACCTAATGCTATTCCCAAATATATTTATTTTCCCCTTTAAACATACCCTGAAAAGCCTGAAGTAATTGTTCTGGTGCTCAGGAATAAGACAATTAGTTTGCCCTGTCTTAGCTAAAGTGACGACGATAGGAAAAACACGTCCTCTTTTAAATGATTCGAGGATTAGTACACTCTGCTTAAATTGTCAAAGAGCGTAGCTCTCTGTGCTTTAGAAAGCTGTCTTGGAGGTATAAAGTAATGGAGTCGCCTGGCTGCACAATTTAGCAGTAACCACTGTTTGAATGACTCTGGCTGTAGCATGAGGGCTGTGAAGAAAGCTGCAGCGTGGGAAGGAAAACAAAACTAAGATGCCGAAAACCAAACAAAAAACCCCACACCAAACCCCAAACCCACTAGCACTTTGGTGCCGTTATCTGCCCTCCCGCTTCCCTGAATTACCTTAATCATGTGAGGAGGAAGTCGTGGTCCCATAAATCCAGCCTGCTTACTATTAGCCCCCTGCTGACCAGGGGGGAATGAACAGGGATAAGATGGTGCTGGCAAGTAAAACGCACGGTCTCCAAGTGTCAAATCATAGCGCCTTCAGAAAAGAGCAGTGATCGTAGTTTAGTTTTTCTTTCAGCCTACTCTTGGATTAAATCCCATCCTATAATTTTAGAGCAACAGTTCATACGATATGGAAGCCTTCTCTACAGAAGGCTTCGCCAAGACTACAAGCTGAAAAGAAGAGAACAGTCTTCCTACTAAGACTATCACTTTCAGAGCAATAATTCATTCTTACACCACAGATGACTTTCACTTCTCTCCTTCTCTAAATTAGCCAGCTACAGATAACACAGAGATAGCAATTTACACAAGTGCTGCAGTTTAAGGCCAAGCGACAAAAGATAATAAATGACACCGAGAATTTCACGTTAGACAGAACTGAATTAGACAAATCATAATCTTTTCCCGGGATAGCAAGAAAAACACTTGCAAAACAGAAAAATATCAATAACAGGAAAGTAAACCTCTTCTGAACACATTTGAAGAGTTGTTATTACCTGATATAAAAAAGTATGTAAGCTTGCTGACCAAGAACTCTTTTAATGTCACTACGGACTACTTTAGCATCATTCATCTGATACCAAAGTCCATTACCAGCCTGCAAATAAACACAACGATTTCTTTAGGTGAATTGCACGTTTTCCAAATGAAATCACGGATAGGAACAAAATACACACGTGTCAAATAAAAATAGAATGAAATCTTTTTCCCTAGAAACAGTAGCTGCTAGTCACGCTTTAATTGGTTTGCCAGCACAACCTCTACCCTGTTAGAAATGCTGTTGATTTCTACCTTTACGTAGCATATATAGTGTCCTGAGTGACAGTTGACACCGTGATGTACCAGCACCGCATATAAGGCATAGAGCAGTGGTTCTCCCATTGACTGCGACATGTAGGCTCTCAGGTCCAAATACTCCGGCTATTTCACCTCCTAAAGAGAGACCAAGAAGATAGAAAAATTATCCCACAGTACTTCGTGGACTAGCCAGAGAAAAACACTTCCAAAAAACACAGACTAGAATTTATTTCTAGAATGTATTTCTAGAATATATTTCTTGATTCACTACAAATAAGTCTTCCCATAAACAATGTTTAAGACGAGAAGTTGCAGAGAACTGTTTCCAGATGAATCAGCCTTCTCAGAGGAAAGCATATGCTTCTTGTCAAGCGGGAACTTTATTGATATTAAGAGAAAGAATAAGCCATAGTCGTTAGTCTACAATTATTGTCTGAAAATATTAACAACTTTCAGCTTTGGGGGATGTCCCATTACACGATGATATAGTTGCATTACAGTGGTAAATATACCTTGTTGATCTTTCCACCTGTGAAATCTGCAAATCTTTTCAGTGATATTGTGAGAACCTTGGAAGAACGGTGTATGGTAAATCTCTTGGATGCAGGAACCATCTTTTTACACCTTAAAAACAAGCAGAGATAAGTGTTTGAAGGCATCTTCTTTTTTCGCCCCCAAAACAAACTCGTTTTAATGCCTCACGCATGCCTATGCTATCTGAATGATATTTACTTGCATAATAGGTTGGTCTTTTTTCTTTGCATAAACCCATGCACTGCGTGTCAGGTTTGTTAATACAGAGAAGAAGGTACATTTTCCCAACAACTCAGAGCATAGCGGGAACAGGAATCTCGCACGAAAGGGTGTTACCAGGTTGGATGGCAAGGTTCCATTTCTTGGTCTACAAAAGTGGCTATTTGAATTCCAATCCTGGATACATTCTTTCAGCTTTCAAGGGAAATACAAATACTGAAAGTGGAACGAGAGAGCCTTGGTCCCCAGGACTAGACATTGCAAATAATCTCCAACATAGGTCGTCTATCAACATCAAAAATACAACAGAAGCACATGGTCATTCTACAGGAGGGAGACATTTAACAGTAGGAAGTCTTCATGTACTGAGCTTGTCTGGAAAGACGCTGAAACCATCTGCCATCCTTTGAAACAAAAGAGTTAAGTTTGATACATTGCCCGCTCCAAGGTAGGACCTACAGTGTAAGCAGTGAAAATTAGCCCCTAGCCCAGAGAACAACAGAAACTGGGCAGTTTACATCAAGAAAAGTACTATCGAGAGCTAATAAATAGAAAGAACAAAAGTATCTCTTTTTGAATTCTGATGGCAAAATACGAGCCAGAGAATTGCAAACCCATAGGGAATGCCTATGAACAAGACTTCCCCCTCCAAAGAAACAAAAATCCAAGTCTTTTATAAAATTCCACAAAACTCCTAAGTAGATCCAAAGTTTAGAGGTAGTCCAACAGAGTCACGCAACATAGAAAACTGACATCTAGGATTAAGACCTAATTAGTCAAAATCTTACTCGCTACATTTATAGCAATTCTCTCCATCCAGCTCTTCAGCTTTCACAAAGAGTTCCAGAGCTCTGCTAACAGATGAAACCGCCTAGAGCAGCGAGAAAGAAGAGCGTAAAGTCACTGTAAATTCAAAATTCCAGAGACGTACCAGTAGTTTATAAGAGAATCTTACTAACATACTCAAGCGATCTACTATGAGCTCAGAAAGTTTGACTTCGAAACAAATACTTTTCCAGTAACCTAGACAGCATCTATAGTGTGCTTTGTCATCGATACTGGGGACAAATTCATCAGTCTAACAATTAGATGTATGTTGAGGTAGAACAACAAAGAAGGATGACAGCATCATAATTTTTGCAGAAAGAGAATTCTTTCCCCTTAAACCCAATGCAAATGTGGAGACTATTTACATGGGTTCCACAGAAGGACAAAGTCCAATCCACTTCCTTAGCACCACCAAGCTCTTACGTTTTAACATTATATGTGGTTTGCTTTTTTAAGTTAAACAAGTTTAATTTAGAAAGTTCTCCATGTACTTAAACATCATGAATTATATTTAGAAAACATCTTACCTTTATATCCAAAGTGATATCAAGAAATGCCTCATACGTATCCGAAACTGCTTTGCAATTCAAGCACTTCACTGCAAGCAAAATATAAATGCTTAACATTATGTGAAGGAGACTAACTGTCCAAATTCAACTTGTTGACAGATACTACTTTAGACAAACTACAGACTGCTTTACTACCGACAAAAGACACAGATCAGTTCTAAGGACAGCAATATTTTTTAAAGTACCTCTCGATCTTAGAAATCCTCCAAATATTTGATGAATGATGGTGGTAGCTTGAGAAGATCTGTCCAATCTGGAAATAAATTATCATCAGACCTCAGAAGATTTAAGGCGCACAGTTAACTCTTCAAAGACTTTTATGAAAACCAAGGATGATGTAGACTTTCGTTGCTGATAGTAAATAAGGCACTAAAAGGTGCTAGGGATCATTTTGGATAGTAAATAAAGGACTAGAAGGTGCTAGAGAATGTATGAAAGTGAACTTGTTTATGCTTACTCGGTGCTTCCGTTCAAGCACGCTTCCTGCATAGCATCAACAGTATAGCGCAAGAACTCGTGTGCGTCTTCTTGACTGCCAAAACGGAAATGTTGTCCTATTCCTAAATAAGAAGATGATAGTATTTACCTCATTTAAAAATGAAATCATTCTTGTATTTCTAAAATCTCTCTTCTTTATAGTGTTAAAACCACTTATACACATCAAATAATTATTTGAAGATTACAAGCTATCGAAAAGAAACACATCTGAAGCCACTTACGACTGAGATTACTGATAACATGCGTAGGCTCGATGGCATCAACAGTGCAACGCAGGGCCTGCTTAATGTGAGTCTCCATCGTGCACATCATGCAAAAATCTTGTTCACGACCTGAAGAGTGAAAGAAGAAAGCATCCCAGTCCAGCGAAATATCCATAACTACAAACAAACATCTAAGTAAAATTTAAACTATACATACAATATCCACTCTCCTTGCTACATTCTATTCTCCCAACATGCCAATGTCCCAACAGTCTTGTAACATTTCATTTCACACAACTTTACAGAATAAAAATATCCACTAAGCCTGTATTCAAATGCATTTTGTGATGAGAAATCTAAAAGACTACTGATAAGTCACATTTGTAAAGGCTGACAGGAATGTGAACTCCACAGGCTGCAAAATGTATTACTCTCTAAAATTGCTACTAAATGCATTACTGTCCAATGCACTTCATTATTCCCATGAAGCAATAAATGATCCTTTAATAAATAAATAAATAAATAAATTAAATAATTAATTAATTAAACAAACATGGTGCGTTCATTGCACTCCATATGCTATTCGGAGCCCACTGCTAATACAGTGCTCAAAGCCAGCTTCTACAGGTAAAATCAGGCAAATAAGTTTGTCTCACAGAATCACTGCTGTTCTTTCACCTTCAGAGCTATCCAACAGATTCAAACTACTGTTAAAAAGTACTCACATGACTGGCCGTGCTCAAGAGAAAGCATGTAGTTGGCAAGTGGGGGTGTGTAGGTCAAACACTGTAGAGTAGCATTAAGAAAGCATGTGTTGCCAAGATTGTACAGGCCAACTCCAACACTTTGTGTTTCTTGCCAATCCATACAAATCTTCTCAGGTGGAAAAAGAATGCTCTGTGGCGGAGCAATTCCATCATTAACGACTGCAAGAAAGTTAAATTTAAAAAGAGATTTTGCTTGTTTGTTTCTAAGAAAGGTATTTAAAAAAATACTATTCTGCAGGAGCACCTAGAGGAGCTAGCTACAATCCAAACCAGAAAAACTTATTGCAGACAGCTTTAATACCGCCAAATTCAAATTGGCTGGTCTACACAATGTTTTGGGGAAAAAACAAAACAACTTTAGTCAACCATTTTAATTTTTCTAAGGCAAGGCTAACTGCCATTCTGTTTGTAGTACCTAATGCCAAGTTCCTCTCCGTCTCTAATCTTTAACCTGATTAACTCAGCTACTGTTTTTTTCCTTATTATAACTTCAACCACAAACTTAGACTTGAAATTATACGGTAAAAACGTAAAAACTAGTAACTAGGAATGACGGTACCCCTACAGATACCAGATCTTTTCCTGAGCAATGTTATCATTCAAAAAACCTGTGAAAAATGGAAGCTGTGAATAGCAACAATCAAACACTTCTCTTTGCAAAATGGAAGAGACATGGCTGATGTACTGGGTCTGGGAATCCGTGCATTACAAAAAGCTCCCCATATTTCTCTGTTGCCTGTAAATATATCAAAATTAATTTCTGTAACATCAGTCACTTCAGTTGCCTTAGGGGATTCGCTTTTGAAGTCTTTGTTCACAGTAGTCCCGTTCTCTATCAGTGCAACAAGTAAGAACTGCATTTTCTACTTTTGCTTTGAAGAAAATGGAGGCGGGATAAAGCGCACACTTACTTAGATCTCTTGGGGCAAAAGCCTTAGATTTTTCAGATGATCTACAAGAAATAGCACCTCCACGTCCTTGGGCCACAGAGACTTGGCTTGAATCTTCTGCAGGCGGTATCCGGCCCCAGTTTGCGGTGCGTGACATCAGAATTTTAGTACTTGGTTTCTTGGATTTGCCAGACCGCCTTGAAGAGGGCTTTTTAGACTTGGAAGATTTGGGCTTCTTAACTACGGTCATTGCTCGCATCTGCGACAGAGACAGAAGTTCTGGTTGACGTAAGAATATCAAGAAGCATTCCAAGAAGAAAAGAGTAGCAGAAGTCCTGTCACTTCGTCTCACAGAAACAGCCTTAAGAACTAAATCGCTGGTATGAATGATTTAAAAAGAATCCCCAAACTAAACACACAAAGTGAAAATTTCCATCTAAACTCTATCAGTATTACTTTTAGCTTCTGCAGAACTAGTGGCTGATGCCATTCCTTTCACTTCCGTAGGATTTTAATCCATTACAACTCTGGAGTCTTTTTAATATAAAAATGTAGAAGACGTTCTCTGAGGGGAATCAGTTATTTATTGATTTCCGCAGTTGCGCAATTATCTGTTAATTATTACCTATGATCTAATAGATAATTGTTGCAATTATCTATTGCTGGCGTTAGTAACGGAACACTATTACTTTACTGCTTGCGTTTTTCTGTTCCGTGTGCACAAAGGTACCCAGAACTCACTGCCACTTTTCTTTTGTCTTTCCAGGGCTCGCCCTCTACCTCACTGTCTACTGCACCACTCATGAGGGGTTTGTTGTGATTCTATAATGAGCCTAGCTTTTAAATACACCTTTTCTGGGCGTCACTGTGTGATAGCAAGTTAATTTGTGAGGGCTCCTCAGTCTACATCATGTGGTCGCTTTTTCCAGGTGAAAAAGCGGAGCCGTAAGCGGCAGGACACTAAAGCCCTGGCATGTTGAGATCCAAGAGGAGAGATGTTTGGCCCTCCTTTTCACTCCTGGGAACCATATACCTCAAAACCCACAGAGCATGGGCTATATCTCAGAGAAATCTTGGGAAAGGAGAGCATGAAGAGCATGTTTGCAAAGTTATTTCCTCCCTGGGCTTCTTCTGCTTCTCCAAGAAATACGAGTTGGAATATAACTTTGGCAGCAGTACTCCTGGTGTTTTACTCCTACCACATTTAAAACTCCTACAAAAAACTGAAAAGTTAGACTAAACAGCAGCTCTTTCCGTTCTACTTTGTAAAGTTGCACGTTTTCCTCATGCAAAACAACAGGGGAATGTAAGCTAGAAACGGAAATGCTGAACGTAAAACAAAACAAAACAAACCTCAGCCCTCCAGGACAAAAGCCAATAACTGCTACAAAGTCCTTGTTAAAATGCTGATTAGGTTTCAAGGTGATACCGCTTTAAATAAGCGTAATTGTGTGTCCATAGGCAGAAGCTGAATAATGACAGGATGAACTTCTATACTTCATGTTTTCTTACTGTCTTACTGTAGCACACAGGAACTTGTTACCTTTAGGGAAACCACTAACCTAATGGAGGGTTTAAAACATAAGCTAGTTTGTTATACCAAAATGACTGAGAGAACAAAGCATCAAGTGCTTTCAGATTTCTAGCACACTCTTGATTGCTATCCATTGAACTTCAGACACGTTAAACAAAACACAGTAAATAAGAAAACTCCTAGTCCCACAGCTGGCAAATTGCGTGCAGAGGTTGTAATTAGAACTTTTTTCCCTTGACATTTTACATTGAAGATTGATTTAAAGCCATTCTATACACACTTTCCATTCCTGAAAAAACAATACGCAAACCTGAAAAATGCATTTACATGACAAATGAAGTCGTCCTTGTCCGATTGGAAGACTAAGGTGACAGCTCCTGGGCTCAGGGATTTTCAGATGAGCTCCCGATCTTCACCAGTGACAGCTCCTTTTTTTCGCATTGAAAGGGAAAATGTTTCAGCAACACATTGAAAAACATACTTAAGGGACAAGAAACAAAATCAAGACTGCAGTGAGAAGGAGAACAGAAAAACAATACTGGGGGAAAAAGAAAAGAAAAAAAAGAAGGAAAGGAAAGGAAAGGAAAGGAAAGGAAAGGAAAGGAAAGGAAAGGAAAGGAAAGGAAAGGGAAAGGAAAGGAAAGGAAAGGAAAGGAAAGGAAAGGAAAGGAAAGGAAAGGAAAGAGAAAGGAAGGGAAGGGAAGGGAAGGAAAGAGAAAGGAAGGGAAGGGAAGGGAAGGGAAGGGAAGGGAAAGGGAAGGGAAGGGAAGGGAAGGGAAGGGAAGGGAAGGGAAGGAGGAAGGGAAGGGAAGGGAAGGGAAGGGAAGGGAAGGGAAGGGGAAAGGAAAGGAAAGGGAAGGGGAAGGGAAGGGAAAGGGAAGGGAAGGGAAGGGAAGGGAAGGGAAGGGAAGGGAAGGAAGGGAAAGGGGAAAGGAAAGGGAAAGGAAAGGGAAAGGAAAGGAAAAGGAAAGGAAAGGAAAGGAAAGGAAAGGAAAGGAAAAGGGAAAGGAAAGGAAAGGAAAGGAAAAGGAAAGGAAAGGAAAGGAAAGGAAAGGAAAGGAAAGTGTTGGGATGTTTCTAAGAAACAAGGTTACGAGTCCGACGAACAGCTATTTGATATGAGCTTGTCTTGATCATTGTGGGAAAGCACCGAGTAGTATGGACGGAATGTAGTGGGAGGAAAGAAGGGAGCTGTGCCCAATTAAAGAATTCAGAAAAATATTGTTACCAGTAGCTGGCTTCAAGGATGTGACTGCTCATCACAAGGGGGTTGTTTTTGTGCAGGTGCGGTTGTTTTCTTCTAGTTGCTTTTCTGAGTGCTTTGACCAATAGTCTGTGTGAGAAACTGTCCACACCCTGTTAAGTTCATTATAAAAGTTAGGCTATTCGGGCAATCAAATGAACTATGCTTTATCACTCACATTGAGTCGACTGCATTTGTTCCTTCAACCGCAATCCGACGATCTTTTTTCCAACAAGTGGCGCCCGAACAGGGACTCTGCTAGGGTCGACAACTAATCTTTTTTCCAACAAGTGGCGCCCGAACAGGCTGAACCTGTGAGCGGCATCGACAGCGGACCGGGGACCCTCCAAGGACCTGGACTTGAAAAGCATCGACAGCGAACGGGGACCCTCCAGGGACCTGAAACAGGGACACTTCAAGGACCTGACGGACTTGAAAGGGATCGTCAAAGGGCAGCTGAAGCAGAGGGGCACCGGGAAGAAGCAGCGACCGGGGGTGTCAAGAGCGACCGAACACTACCATCACGGCTGGTGTGTCGTCTCCGAGGACCTGAACTCCGTCAGAGGGTTCACCATCTGCGGGCTACAAGGCAAAGGCAAAAGCTGCAGGGTTTAGTAGGGTAAGGCGTTTTTTTTTTTTTTCTTTTTCTCTATTTTTGTTTTGTATTTTTGCATAGTGCAGGTGCCTTAGTGCAGGTTGTGCCATAGTGAAGGTTTTGCCATAGTGCAGGTATTGCCATAGTGCAGGGTTTTGCCATAGTGCAGGTGGTGCCATTGTGCAGGTTTTGCCTTAGCACAGGTTTTGCCTTTGTGCAGGTTTTGCCTTTGTGCAGGTTTTGCCTTTAGCGCAGGTTTTGCCTTTGTGCAGGTTTTGCCTTTGTGCAGGTTTTGCCATAGTGCAAGGAAAACTAGCTACATGGAGGATCAGGTAGCTCTAGATTTATTACAACGTTTCTTAGAAAAACGGGGAATGGACTGTCGACAACTAGCTGGTCTAGTTGCCCTGGGTCGAGTAAAATCATGTTTTCCAACAACAGATTCATTGTTTGAAGTAGGTGCATGGAGGAATTTGGGGGATATGCTTTGGGACTTAGTCATCGATGATGACAAGGCAGCTAAGAAGTTAATGAGACCATGGAGGGAGGTAATCAACACAATGAAGCGCTATCAAGTTGAAAGAAATCTCGCAGCTGTAGCATCGGACAAATTGGGAGGCAGTAGTGAAAACGGTCCGGAGCACAGCGAAGGGGTGACTGGGGCTCGAAAGAGATAGTTCCTTGCTTTTTAATAACAGTAGAGTTCCTGGTCCGCTGTGTTGGGGTACAGTAACAGTCACGAGAGGGAAAGAAGAGGAGGATTTGGAGAGAGGACAAACTAGACAGGAAAGTAATAAAGCAGAGGAAAGGAGTACTAGCAGGGACAGACCCGAACAGGCTGAGACCCGAACAGGCCGAGAGACTGGAGCGGCGCCGAGAGGACCGGAGCGGCGCCGGGACACCCGAGGCACACGGACAGACCTGGCGAACGCCGGAACACCTGAGAGACGTTGTAAACACTCTACACACCGACCTGAACAACGGCCTCGCGGTGAGACGCGGGGCAAGAAACCGCGGGGGGGACGCGGGAAAACGGAACCGCGCAGGGACGCGGGAAAACAAAGTAATCGCGGTGCGACGCGGGACATCCGAGATTGAGTTGCTACGGGAGACCAGAGGCGTCAGTGGACAACGGCAGCCGACCCTCACCGTGTGGCGAGTTGGCACATAGCAGAGGGGTGGAAATCTGGACGCTGTAGCCTGTCTGACGTAACCAGCAGCGGCGGCTGTGCTGCTTCTCTCTAGCATTCTTTTTATAAGAGGTTTATCTTGCAATGCAAAAAAGACTATTCGTCCCCAGATCAGTGTTAGAACTATGCTGTTACATAATTTGTTCTTGGATAACATTCCGTGGGGTTGCCACGTTGTACGGATTACTAATGACGACTTAGTTCTATTACTACCTTTATTGCAGTGCAGGAGTGCAGAGCCGCAGATTACACTGCCAAATGACCACCGGCAGGCTCTTTCACAAATTGCGTAAGATGTGTGCTGAATCTGACTTTGTGTGCAACAGTGGTCAGTGTGTGATGAAGACTGCTCAAATGGCAGTGATGAGAGTGCTTGTGTGAAGAAGATGTGTGCTGAGTCTGACTTTGTGTGCAACAGTGGTCAGTGTGTGCCAAACAGATGGCAGTGTGATGGGGATCCGGACTGTGAAAATGGGTCTGACGAGAGTGCTGAGCTGTGTCATATGAGAACATGCTGGGTAAATGAAATCAGCTGTGGTCCTCAGTCAACCCAGTGTATCCCAGTGTCCTGGAAATGTGATGGTAAAAAAGACTGTGACAGAGATCCTGATTGCAAGGATGGAAGTGATGAAATTAACTGCCCTTCTCGGACCTGCAGGCCAGACCAGTTCAGATGTGAAGATGGGAACTGTGTCCATGGGAGTAGGCAGTGCAATGGTGTGAGAGACTGCCTGGATGGCACTGATGAAGCAAACTGTAACAATGGTATTCAGTGCTCTGGACCGGGCAAATTCAAGTGCAGAAGTGGAGAATGAAGGAAAGGAAAGGAAAGGAAAGGAAAGGAAAGGAAAGGAAAGGAAAGGAAAGAAAGGAAAGGAAAGGAAAGGAAAGGAAAGGAAAGGAAAGGAAAGGAAAGGGAAAGGGAAGGGAAGGGAAGGGAAGAGGAAGGGAAGGGAAGGGAAGGGAAGGGAAGGGAAGGGAAGGAAGGGAAGGGAAGGGAAGGGAAGGGAAGGAGGGAAAGGAAAGGGAAGGGGAAAGGAAAGGGAAGGGGAAAGGGAAGGAAGGGGAAGGGAAGGGAAGGGAAGGGAAGGGAAGGGAAGGGAAGGGAAGGGAAGGAGAAGGGAAGGGAAGGGAAGGGAAGGGAAGGGAAGGGAAGGGAAGGGAAGGGAAGGGAAGGGAAGGGAAGGGAAGGGAAAGGGGAAGGGAAGGGAAGGGAAGGGAAGGGAAGGGAAGGGAAGGGAAGGGAAGGGAAGGAAGGGAAGGGAAGGGAAGGGAAGGGAAGGGAAGGGAAAGGGAAGGGAAGGAAGGAAGTGGAAGGGAAGGGAAGGGAAGGGAAGGGAAGGGAAGGGAAGGGAAGGGAAGGGAAGGGAAGGGAAGGGAAAGGGGAAAGGAAAGGGAAGGGAAAGGGGAAGGGAAGGGAAGGGAAGGGAAGGGAAGGGAAGGGAAGGGAAGGAAGGGAAGGGAAGGGAAGGAAGGGAAGGGAAGGGAAGGGAAGGAGGGAAGGAAGGAAGGGAAGGAGAAGGGAAGGGGAAAGGAAAGGGAAGGGAAGGGGAAAGGAAAGGGAAGGGGAAAGGAAAGGGAAGGGAAGGGAAGGAAGGGAAGGGAAGGGAAGGGAAGGGAAGGGAAGGGAAGGGAAGGGAAGGGAAGGGAAGGGAAGGGAAGGGAAGGGAAGGGAAGGGAAGGGAAGGAAGGGAAGGGAAGGGGAAGGAAAGGAAGGGGAAAGGAAAGGGAAGGGAAGGGGAAAGGAAAGGGAAGGGGAAAGGAAAGGAAAGGAAAGGCAAGGAAAGGCAAGGCAAGGCAAGGCAAGGCAAGGCAAGGCAAGGCAAGGCAAGGCAAGGAAAGGAAAGGAAAGGAAAGGAAAGGAAAGGAAAGGAAAGGAAAGGAAAAGGAAAGGAAAGGAAAGGAAAGGAAAGGAAAGGAAAGGAAGAAAGGAAAGGAATGCGTTACCAGGTATTAAGTACGATTCAAGAGCAAATATTAACACTAGAAAGAAGAAATCCGATCCACCACCACTTTTTCAAAATACATCCGTTTCTAATTTGGAGATAACGTCCCTCTGACAAGGTAGTAGAAAAACTGCAAATACCGATATAGCGTCCTCTCCCCCATGTTCCACATACATACCGATGCTGTTCCTACACCATGCTCTGAGCATAAATTTATGTTGACCTGAATATCGGGTGTTACTCCTCTCTTTGTTTGCCTTGAGAGACACACCTCTTGTCCACTGAAAAGTAAACTCAAGATTCCAGATCAGTTAAGACAGTTGCTATCCCCCCATTCAGAGTTCTGCAGCAGCACTGTTCAGATGTGTTTAGCAGTGTCTTTAGGAAACGTTATCACTTAGGACCTGCTTCTCAGTAGGTACACGTTTGGCCTCCGCTTAGCAGAGAGTCAATCCCAGCTTAAGCTTTCGTACAAGAGCCCCTTCACGAAACGGAGTTGAACCCTGACAGAACTGAGTTTAACCTTTAACCTTGAAGCTTCCTTAAAGAAGAAAGCAGCACCCAGGCCAGGAAATAGAAATTAATCGTCACTTTACCCTGAAACGCAGTGAGCTCTTCTGTGCTGGTAGGATTGCTGCCGGGCTGGCCGACGAGGCGGCGGGCAGCTCCCCGGGGCCACAGGGCCTGTCACAGGGAGCCGCCGGGGGTCTCCAAGGTCCGGGAACAGCGGCAACAGCGGCAACAGCGGGGACAGAGGGGACAGCAGCGACAGCAGCAGCCACCTCAGCCGGGGCCGTCTCCACAACTGCCACAACGGCCTCGGAACGCCGCCGAACTCGGAGCTCCAGCGTGACGCCTTTTGAAGCTGGCCGCGCTGCTCACGGCTAAAAGCAGAGCGTTTCCTCCGGCGTGTGTTTACTGTCGGTGCCGGATCGGCCCTCACCCCGAGCTCTCCCTGCCGGGAGGGCTTTGGGGTTGGGGTTTCCCTCCCGCCGCCGCCGCGGGCAGGCCCCGCGTGCAAGGGGTCCGCGCTGGGGAGCAGCATCTCGCCCGCGGCGAGAGCCCGAGGGCGCGACACGAAAAAGCCCCGACACGAAAAAGCCCCGACATGCGGCCGAGGCGGCGGGGAGACGGCTCCGAGGGAGCCGCCGCTTCGCCCCGCCGTCCTCCCCTCCCGGGCCGCCCCGCCGAGCCCCGTGCGCCTCAGGTGCTGCGCTGAGGGGGTGGCCGGGCACTGGGACAGCTGCCCAGGGCACTGCTCATGGCACCGAGCCTGACGGAGGTCAACAAGTGCTGAACAGTGCTCTCAGACATCGGGTCTGAGTTTGGGGTGGTCCTGTGTGGAGCCAGGAGTTGGACTCGGTGGTTCTTGGGAGTCCTTTCCACCTTGGGATGTTCTCTCATTCTAGGTCAGCAATCCATTAGCTGATGAGAAGTGTGGAGTCATTCAAAGGGAAGAGAGAACACAACACTTCTCGTTTTCAGAAGCGGGTATTTGTTTGATTCCTTTTCTTCTAGAGCAACTCACAGCAGGGATCCGCTTTACAACAGAGAGAAAAGAGGTGTTGGCATGTGATGTGAAGTAAGCTTCAAATCCCACAGGATGATTTTGTTGGAACTTTATTCAGCTGAAAACACGGAAGCCTTGCTTCTGCTTGTGTTAGATACAGCTCCAGATTGCTTTGGTTGCGAGGGACGGAATTCCAGGCTAATGTGCTGTACCTGTTCCTTCAGCTCATTGTCCATAAACGGAGGAGCAAACGCAATTAGTTTAATCTCCATTAAATGCAGCAGACAAAGCGGAGTAGAGGGCGATCTAGCACTTAATTTGTCCTGTAAGCAGGAAACCCAGAACTCAACAACAGTTTTCAAATCTTGTCCTGCAGTAAATGACCAGCTGAGTGAAGCTTGCATTTAGAGGATGTGCTCCTACGGTAGATGGAAATAGCTTTTCCTCTTCACAAGTGCAACTGAGTGGTGGACTGGCAGCTACGTGGTTAACGAGTTGTGCCAAAGGGTTTGTGTTGAATGCACAGAAAAATATGCAGGTCCCAACAGTAAAGGGTTCTCTGTAGGCATGACACTGAGGACAGATGTTGTCCACAGCTTCGTGCCCAGTGCACCGCGCCAATAAGCACCCAGAGTCGGAATGCACACGAAGGTCTTTTAATTACATAATATAGTATATATACTATATTATATACTATAATATAGTATAGTATACTATAATATAATATAGTATATAGTATAGTATATAATAACTTATAGAACTCTGCAGAGTCAGGTACTTGAGTACATAAAGTGTTTCTTTGGACCCTGCTGCTTCTGTTAGTACTCATTTTTTCACAAACTTGTTGAACCTGAGCCGTGCCTACTGAGCCAACGAATGCTTTGATGACACAGTATTTTGTCAAAGCAGTTTTGCTTCTTGGAGCTACAGAAGCAGCTCTGGCTACGTGATAGGGAATTGTGCTGCATTGGCAAAACCAGACTTAGCTACAGACATACAACACTTGCTAACTTGATCTATTTCAAATCTCATTTTAACTTTAAAGGACAATCAGTTTTGTGGCTCCTGTCTTACTAATTTGCCTTGTTTTGCATGGAAGGGCAGCCTGTGAATGTTTTGCTTTATTGCATGCTTCCAAAAAAGGCTGAGAGGAAGGGACTGGAGGAACCTTTTCTATTCTATGGACTTTCCCCCGAGAGTGGGGAATTGCAGGCTACTTGGATGAATGTTCCAATGTGAGTAAGGGAGCAGACCTCAGCCAAAGGAGGTGGAATCCTTGCTTAATAGTAAGTATCAGTGTGGGGACATCTTTGCGTAATGGGAGCCGTTTCAACTCTTCATAGAAACGAAATAAGCTGGACATCGTATGTTTGGAAAGCAGTATGGTTACACAGCTGCTAACATAATGACTTGAGTCTTCTGCTCTGCAACTTCAGGTTTTGTTTTCAAGCAGTGCATACATCAGTTTAAGCTTTGGACAAGGAGATTTGCAATGCAAATAGCGATAAACCAGAATCAGCGGTGCTGACGAGTGTAATGGTGAAATGCAGCAAATCAAGTATTCCTGAAGAAATGTGAGATTACAAAACTAGTAAGCCATGAAGCACTGTTGTTGGTGTTGTTGTTTTTTAAATCAATTCTTATATGCTGAAATAGCACCTTCAAGAAAATCTGTTTATCTAGCCAGGTAACGGTGTCTCCCTGTAAACATGAAGGAAATGCCTTGAGAGTTTGTTTGCTGTATTTGAAGTTCTTATATCCTGCAGAAATAATTATTTAGAGTAACGTGCAACTGAGGAGATTGTAGCAGGAAATGTATTATTTCTAGCATTAAACTGCTGCCACGTTGCCAGTGCAATCTAGAGAGAGAACTGTATATAACAGTGAAGCTCCCCTGGACTGACTTAAATTTTAAGATATTCTGACAAAGTAAGCTCGAAATCACTCAACATTTTGAGCAGTTTTAAACTGGTACAAAACCCAACCTTTATAAACCAAGCAGCGTTTATAATGCTTCATATATAAAAACAATGCCTATTTTTGAGGATTTGTTACATACCTACATAGATATGCTTGCTGGAAAAGCTAGGTCTGTTGTACACCAAATGCTGCACATTAAGACTTGCGGCTTACCAGTTTCATTTCTCTATTTTCTTGGAAAATGTTTCGAGTTAGAGTTTAAATATAAAATGCAAATACTGTACGGATATATATTGATATCAGTATAACTTGGTGTACACAGGTGATTTGCATGACAAATACTCTGTATCGATCGTTGTTAAAAATGTAATGTTCTCTGTAAATCCACTGCATATTAATCTTTTCGTTTCTCATCAAGAGCTGTTACTTAAGCCTGGACATTCTCAAAAATAAAGTGTGAAACTATATACTATAGTGTAGCTCCACCTTTATCAAGAAGACATGCAAGATAATTGCTCCTTTTTTTTTTCTTTCTAGAGGATGATTCAATTTTATAGCATTGACTATAAGTGCTCTTGCAAGTGCCCCTCTTTTCGGCACAACACTTTAAATGATCAGGTTACAGAGAAAACCCTTTCACTGCAAAATAGATCGAATAAAGACTTGTGGCTTCCAGTTTCCTTTCAAAACTCAAGCTGTTGGGTTTGACGGAAAAATGGTTGGTTTGGATGGTAAAAAGCTTGTCGGTTTTGATGGTAGGTTTAGTCTGAGTATTGAAGGCTTCCAGCAGTAAGCTCTGCATCTGAAAGACAGAGGGAAGAAATGTCATTCCCTGCTGCGAAACTCTACATGGAACTGTCTGGCTCACTGGTTTTCTTTCTGAAGAGAAGTCACAACCCTGCACACGGCTTGATCTGCTCTCTGACTACAGGGCTGAACTGACTGGAGAAGGCGGCTTCCAAAGCCCTCCCATTAAACGGACTGCATTTCAGTTCTATGCTAAAATTGGTGAGCTGTACAGAATATTAGGACAAAGCTACCTGCTTTGATAGCAAATGGTTGACCCTCGGTAAGTTACAGTCATTTGAAGGTTTGATTGGATGCTCTTTCTCTCACGTATCTGGAATTTCCTTAAATCACAAATTTCAATCACAAAAAAAATCCTTGTTCATTTATTCAAAGTAACATGATTCCGGTTGGTTGAAAAGGCACTCTAACAAGTCCTCCGTTGTTCCTAGTCTGTCCCTAGCTTCTTTGAGAGGTTCCATACAGTAGAAAATTAAAAATAATAAACTAGCAAATAATTAATGTGCGGAAGTGGCCTTTTTTCAGATTACATTCCACCATTCAGAAAATCCTGCTTAAGAGACATTTTTTCTTTGCTTTGAAAGACTGACCTTCCCCAAAAGGAAACTAATTAGTATCTTTAGGCTTGACGAAATACTTGAATTCCTCAATTTACCAGAATTGCTTTGCACAGCCCTCCTATCCTGCTTACGTTGCAAGCAGCGTATCCAAGTGGGGTACTGCTGTATTTATCAACGACCATCTCTTTCACGTATATAGCCCAGGGATCCCCATGCCCCGCACTTGGGTAATGCATGCAAGACGTATACTTTCTTCCTACACTTTGGACTGGTTTAGAAAGAACGAGTTTGCCATCTGCTGGCCAGAGAATTCACTGAAGCCCGAAGAGCAGTAGAGCAGAGGCATTTTCTTCAGTGCTCTTCCTGATTTTTCAGCTAGAAGAGATACTTCCAGTTTAGTACAATCAGGATTCTTTTGACATTAGTATCGTAAAAAGTCTATTTTTGCAACACTGGTATTTGAAAGACCTCCGTTCAGTCCCTAATTTTGTTCTTGATAATGGGACAGATTGCATGCATGTTGGCAAGAATGTGTGAACAACCAGCCTCCCCTCCATGTCATATTTCAAGATGACAACTTCTGGTGCTCCCTGTCTCAAAACACAAACATGCTGGGCAACAATTGCACTCCCTCTTAGCTTGAAGAAACTTGTAAGGTTCTCTCCATATTGCCTATGGAGAGGCCAAGATTAGGACAAGAACAGCACAGAGTTCAGCATGAAGCCGATCAGGAGCTCAAGTTTGTATGCTTTGTATTCAACTTGATCCTTCTCTTGCTGGAAGGACCTGCTTTTTGACTCTCCTTCTCTTCAGTAGGAGCATGTTCCCTCTTGCTTTGGTAATGCTCTTTGTCAGTTTTTTTAGTCTCGTCCTTTGTATCTTGGCATCTCTCTGTAATAGCTGAGGAGGAAAGGTTTTTAGAGCTACATTCAGTGTCAGACTTGAGAGAGGAAGCTTGCCGCAATTTCTCACCAGGCTCAGAAGACTCTTTGCCGGACAAAACGTTTTCTTTTGAAATGAGGTCACGTTCTTTTCATCTTCTTAGTTTCTCCTTGTCTCCACCGTCATCACATTGGTACTGCGCGAGGTATTCATCATTCCCAGTAGATTTCCGAGGGTCCGCGACACTGCACAAAATAAAATCACAGTTCTCAATTCTGCTGAAGGACGTGAATATTAAGAGGAAAACCTTCCAAAGTCAAACAAACAAACAAAAACCTCCGGACTACAGGAACACTCTCCAAGATATGCCATTTAGAAACCTCTCCTGTCATTAGGACACCTTCTTCAGCTCCCACAGAAAGGGGTTTTGCCCCTCTTGCTTCTGAAGCCATTGCACTAAAAAAGCAAACGCATCTGTCTCCCTCCACATGCTGCTCTGAATAAGAGCCAGAATATTCAAAACCACTCTCTTTGTTCTCCCCACATAGCCGAAAAAACACCGGTTGAAACAGAGTTTTCTACCTCTCGCCCAACAATTTACATTCACATAGCCTATGACTGAAAAAATAAAAGGCGGGGCTGAGGAGGAACAGCCAGTGTTGGAAATGAAAAAAAGCAGCCCGTTTCTTCATAGTCTTAAGCCTATGCTACTAGGAAAAAAACAAAACAAAACAAAACAAGAGGAGAGGAGAACAAGAGCGGGAAATTTACCTGTTCTCCAGGTGTTAAATTGCAAAGCCTCCTCTGGAGGATCAACAGCTGTGAATTCAGCGTGCTTAGGAGAAATCAGATCTACATCTGAACCAAAACTATTTCAGTAGGATCACTAACTTATGTTGCTCTGAAGAAGCAGACAGCACCGTTTCTATGTTAGGAAATAGCTGAACAGAGTATGTTATTCACTTGAATTTTATTCAGGCAGGTTTGTTTAGGAAGGCTGGGTTTCACTACAACATTACTAGCCTGTAAGCCTCATGGCATCACCTTCCATCTTGACTGCTAAACCTCCTTGCTACCTACTATCTTCTTTGCCAAGATACAGCTGTCCACATGTACTTTTCCTACTTGGCTGGACTGAATTTAATAAGGTATCTTGCAACTCTTCCTCTTGGTTGCCACTTAATCCTCAAACCAAATGAAAACTATTTGCCTTTAACCTCTTCATTCCAGGTGTTCTTTCCTAGTGGTCATTTAAAAATGGGAAAAAAATTCCATCAACTTTTTTTTTAATATCCATCAGACTGTTAAGTCATCAAGCAATTAAAGACTGTTTGAAATAATCTCAAGATTAATATAAAAGGAATTCCTCAAACACGCTGCGGCTGCTTACCTTTAATACACCCGTTGGATGCGATGGAGCTGTATTTCTTGCTTTTGCCTGCACTGGAAGGCTTCCCTTCCTTGTCAGGTTGTTTACTGCCCTCACTTCTGCATTGCTCACATGAAGAGCCATCTGGAGGATGGGGTTCTTCCTTCTTCTCCCGGGTTATCTTCTGGAAACGAGGACCTAAGTATTCCAAGGAGCCTTTCACTTTCCTGGTGTTTCTCCTTTTTTTTCTTTTTCTTCTTTTTCTTCTCCTTTTTCTTCTCCTTTTTCTTCTCCTTTTTCTTCTTTTTCTTACGCTTGTGATTGGCATTGTCAAAGTGGAGCGCACAGAAACACAAATCGTGAAGTCTGAAAGAAACATGCAAGTTAAAAAGAGAAAAAAAGATGTGGCACTTGTTGCCTATATGAAACTTTATTTTTTTTACCACAGGTGATGATTTGCAGCATGTCAGCTATTTTGTGGTGCTTTGTGCACACGCAACTTACTTTAGATGCAGCAAACTTAAGCCCTCAGATTGAAGGACCATAGGTCCTGGTTTGTACACAGATCATTAACCATGGTTAGCTCTGGAATACGTGCAAGCAGAAAAAAACTTTTAACCTAATCCGGAATGGTGTACAGATGTGATTCGAACTATGTGGTCTAACGCTAGTGCTCTGACACAATTCAGCAATAGCTTTCCTATCTTCACTGATCAACCTAACAACATGATCCCCAGCCAGATGATGCTATCTAAATAACTTAGAAACTACCGGGAAAAAAAAAAAAAAAAAAAAAAAAAAAAAAAGAAGAAAAAACGAGAATAGAAAAAAGGTAAAAAAAAAAAAAAAAAAAAAAAGGAAGACATGAGAAGCACCCAGAAATGAATTAGGATAAAAAATGCGGAGTATGCTGGAATCCTTGCTTACTTGGAATCCTTCTCTCCATGTTTATCCTTAGACTTCTTTTTCTTCTAGAACTTGTGATATTTTTGCATTTTTTTCACCACCTAAAAGCTCCTTTTCTATCTTTCTGTCTTTCCTTTCTATTTCACTTTCACTACCTTCTGCACGGGTATATTTTCTTTTTCTGTTTCTTTCTGTTTCATTTTTCTGGCGACAGTTCTCCAAATGAGCTGACACAGGTGGAAGCGCATGTCTTTCACGAGAATGTCTTCTGGAATGTTGCTGATGTACCGAGCAACGATGCAAGTCTGCTCGGGGTGTGCTAAAGCGACGTACAGCTTCCTCTCTCAAGAGGGAACTGTGAGGCCATCCGCTTTTGTAATGATAACGCTTATGTGACCTGCTGTAGTAAGTTGCAGTCGATTTGTCAAAGGCTGCATCGCCGTGAGAGAACTTTCTCTCTCTACTGTCTCCTGTCGCATGAGGTGAATAGTAATCATTGGAATAGCTACATCTTTCCCATCTCCGTGCTTCATCTCGATAGTATCTTTCTCTGCTCCAACTTCTTTCCCCTTTGGATCGGTAATATCTATTGCTACCTCGTTCTGATCTTCCTCCGCTGCCAGATCTCTACTTTGAATATTTGACCGCTCTTCTGCCATTCTCAGGGCTGTTTCTTTCATGAGGGAAAGATCTGCACCTGCTTCCCTCCCAGTGCTCCTGCTTGTGACGCTTTTGCTCAACAACTTCCACGCTCTGAGAACACCTCCTCTTGCTGGAAGGACCTGCTTTTTGACTCTCCTTCTCTTCAGTAGGAGCATGTTCCCTCTTCCTTTGGTAATGCTCTTTGTCAGTTTTTTTAGTCTCGTCCTTTGTATCTTGGCGCCTATCTGCAATAGCTGAGGAGGAAAGGCTTTTAGAGCTACATTCAGTGTCAGACTTGAGAGAGGAAGCTTGCCGCAATTTCTCACCAGGCTCAGAAGACTCTTTGCCGGACAAAACATTTTCTTTTGAAATGAGGTCATGTTCTTTTGATCTTCTTGGTTTCTCCTTGTCTCCACCGTCATCACATTGGTACTGCGCGAGGTATTCAGCATTCCCAGTAGATTTCCGAGGGTCCGCGACACTGCACAAAATAAAAGCACATTTCTCACTTCTGCTGAAGGACGTGAATATTAAGAGGAAAACCTTCCAAAGTCAAACAAACAAACAAAAACCTCCGGACTACAGGAACACTCTCCAAGATATGCCATTTAGAAACCTCTCCTGTCATTAGGACACCTTCTTCAGCTCCCACAGAAAGGGGTTTTGCCCCTCTTGCTTCTGAAGCCATTGCACTAAAAAAGCAAACGCATCTGTCTCCCTCCACATGCTGCTCTGAATAAGAGCCAGAATATTCAAAACCACTCTCTTTGTTCTCCCCACATAGCCGAAAAAACACCGGTTGAAACAGAGTTTTCTACCTCTCGCCCAACAATTTACATTCACATAGCCTATGACTGAAAAAATAAAAGGCGGGGCTGAGGAGGAACAGCCAGTGTTGGAAATGAAAAAAAGCAGCCCGTTTCTTCATAGTCTTAAGCCTATGCTACTAGGAAAAAAACAAAACAAAACAAAACAAGAGGAGAGGAGAACAAGAGCGGGAAATTTTCCTGTTCTCCAGGTGTTAAATTGCAAAGCCTCCTCTGGAGGATCAACAGCTGTGAATTCAGCGTGCTTAGGAGAAATCAGATCTACATCTGAACCAAAACTATTTCAGTAGGATCACTAACTTATGTTACTCTGAAGAAGCAGACAGCACCGTTTCTATGTTAGGAAATAGCTGAACAGAGTATGTTATTCACTTGAATTTTATTCAGGCAGGTTTGTTTAGGAAGGCTGGGTTTCACTACAACATTACTAGCCTGTAAGCCTCATGGCATCACCTTCCATCTTGACTGCTAAACCTCCTTGCTACCTACTATCTTCTTTGCCAAGATACAGCTGTCCACATGTACTTTTCCTACTTGGCTGGACTGAATTTAATAAGGTATCTTGCAACTCTTCCTCTTGGTTGCCACTTAATCCTCAAACCAAATGAAAACTATTTGCCTTTAACCTCTTTATTCCAGGTGTTCTTTCCTAGTGGTCATTTAAAAATGGGAAAAAAATTCCATCAACTTTTTTTTTAATATCCATCAGACTGTTAAGTCATCAAGCAATTAAAGACTGTTTGAAATAATCTCAAGATTAATATAAAAGGAATTCCTCAAACACGCTGCGGCTGCTTACCTTTAATACACCCGTTGGATGCGATGGAGCTGTATTTCTTGCTTTTGCCTGCACTGGAAGGCTTCCCTTCCTTGTCAGGTTGTTTACTGCCCTCACTTCTGCATTGCTCACATGAAGAGCCATCTGGAGGATGGGGTTCTTCCTTCTTCTCCCGGGTTATCTTCTGGAAACGAGGACCTAAGTATTCCAAGGAGCCTTTCACTTTCCTGGTGTTTCTCCTTTTTTTTCTTTTTCTTCTCCTTTTTCTTCTCCTTTTTCTTCTCCTTTTTCTTCTCCTTTTTCTTCTCCTTTTTCTTCTTTTTCTTATGCTTGTGATTGGCATTGTCAAAGTGGAGCGCACAGAAACACAAATCGTGAAGTCTGAAAGAAACATGCAAGTTAAAAAGAGAAAAAAAGATGTGGCACTTGTTGCCTATATGAAACTTTATTTTTTTTACCACAGGTGATGATTTGCAGCATGTCAGCTATTTTGTGGTGCTTTGTGCACACGCAACTTACTTTAGATGCAGCAAACTTAAGCCCTCAGATTGAAGGACCATAGGTCCTGGTTTGTACACAGATCATTAACCATGGTTAGCTCTGGAATACGTGCAAGCAGAAAAAAACTTTTAACCTAATCCGGAATGGTGTACAGATGTGATTCGAACTATGTGGTCTAACGCTAGTGCTCTGACACAATTCAGCAATAGCTTTCCTATCTTCACTGATCAACCTAACAACATGATCCCCAGCCAGCTGATGCTATCTAAATAACTTAGAAACTACCGGGAAAAAAAAAAAAAAAAAAAAAAAAAAAAAAAAACGAGAATAGAAAAAAGGTAAAAAAAAAAAAAAAAAAAGGAAGACATGAGAAGCACCCAGAAATGCATTAGGATAAAAAATGCGGAGTATGCTGGAATCCTTGCTTACTTGGAATCCTTCTCTCCATGTTTATCCTTAGACTTCTTTTTCTTCTCGAACTTGTGATATTTTTGCATTTTTTTCACCACCTAAAAGCTCCTTTTCTATCTTTCTGTCTTTCCTTTCTATTTCACTTTCACTACCTTCTGCACGGGTATATTTTCTTTTTCTGTTTCTTTCTGTTTCATTTTTCTGGCGACAGTTCTCCAAATGAGCTGACACAGGTGGAAGCGCATGTCTTTCACGAGAATGTCTTCTGGAATGTTGCTGATGTACCGAGCAACGATGCAAGTCTGCTCGGGGTGTGCTAAAGCGACGTACAGCTTCCTCTCTCAAGAGGGAACTGTGAGGCCATCCGCTTTTGTAATGATAACGCTTATGTGACCTGCTGTAGTAAGTTGCAGTCGATTTGTCAAAGGCTGCATCGCCGTGAGAGAACTTTCTCTCTCTACTGTCTCCTGTCGCATGAGGTGAATAGTAATCATTGGAATAGCTACATCTTTCCCATCTCCGTGCTTCATCTCGATAGTATCTTTCTCTGCTCCAACTTCTTTCCCCTTTGGATCGGTAATATCTATTGCTACCTCGTTCTGATCTTCCTCCGCTGCCACATCCGTACTTTGAATATTTGACCGCTCTTCTGCCATTCTCAGGGCTGTTTCTTTCATGAGGGAAAGATCTGCACCTGCTTCCCTCCCAGTGCTCCTGCTTGTGACGCTTTTGCTCAACAACTTCCACGCTCTGAGAACACCTCCTCTTGCTGGAAGGACCTGCTTTTTGACTCTCCTTCTCTTCAGTAGGAGCATGTTCCCTCTTCCTTTGGTAATGCTCTTTGTCGGTTTTTTTAGTCTCGTCCTTTGTATCTTGGCGCCTATCTGCAATAGCTGAGGAGGAAAGGTTTTTAGAGCTACATTCAGTGTCAGACTTGAGAGAGGAAGCTTGCCGCAATTTCTCACCAGGCTCAGAAGACTCTTTGCCGGACAAAACATTTTCTTTTGAAATGAGGTCATGTTCTTTTGATCTTCTTGGTTTCTCCTTGTCTCCACCGTCATCACATTGGTACTGCGCGAGGTATTCAGCATTCCCAGTAGATTTCCGAGGGTCCGCGACACTGCACAAAATAAAAGCACAGTTCTCACTTCTGCTGAAGGACGTGAATATTAAGAGGAAAACCTTCCAAAGTCAAACAAACAAACAAAAACCTCCGGACTACAGGAACACTCTCCAAGATATGCCATTTAGAAACCTCTCCTGTCATTAGGACACCTTCTTCAGCTCCCACAGAAAGGGGTTTTGCCCCTCTTGCTTCTGAAGCCATTGCACTAAAAAAGCAAACGCATCTGTCTCCCTCCACATGCTGCTCTGAATAAGAGCCAGAATATTCAAAACCACTCTCTTTGTTCTCCCCACATAGCCGAAAAAACACCGGTTGAAACAGAGTTTTCTACCTCTCGCCCAACAATTTACATTCACATAGCCTATGACTGAAAAAATAAAAGGCGGGGCTGAGGAGGAACAGCCAGTGTTGGAAATGAAAAAAAGCAGCCCGTTTCTTCATAGTCTTAAGCCTATGCTACTAGGAAAAAAACAAAACAAAACAAAACAAGAGGAGAGGAGAACAAGAGCGGGAAATTTTCCTGTTCTCCAGGTGTTAAATTGCAAAGCCTCCTCTGGAGGATCAACAGCTGTGAATTCAGCGTGCTTAGGAGAAATCAGATCTACATCTGAACCAAAACTATTTCAGTAGGATCACTAACTTATGTTACTCTGAAGAAGCAGACAGCACCGTTTCTATGTTAGGAAATAGCTGAACAGAGTATGTTATTCACTTGAATTTTATTCAGGCAGGTTTGTTTAGGAAGGCTGGGTTTCACTACAACATTACTAGCCTGTAAGCCTCATGGCATCACCTTCCATCTTGACTGCTAAACCTCCTTGCTACCTACTATCTTCTTTGCCAAGATACAGCTGTCCACATGTACTTTTCCTACTTGGCTGGACTGAATTTAATAAGGTATCTTGCAACTCTTCCTCTTGGTTGCCACTTAATCCTCAAACCAAATGAAAACTATTTGCCTTTAACCTCTTTATTCCAGGTGTTCTTTCCTAGTGGTCATTTAAAAATGGGAAAAAAATTCCATCAAATTTTTTTTAATATCCATCAGACTGTTAAGTCATCAAGCAATTAAAGACTGTTTGAAATAATCTCAAGATTAATATAAAAGGAATTCCTCAAACACGCTGCGGCTGCTTACCTTTAATACACCCGTTGGATGCGATGGAGCTGTATTTCTTGCTTTTGCCTGCACTGGAAGGCTTCCCTTCCTTGTCAGGTTGTTTACTGCCCTCACTTCTGCATTGCTCACATGAAGAGCCATCTGGAGGATGGGGTTCTTCCTTCTTCTCCCGGGTTATCTTCTGGAAACGAGGACCTAAGTATTCCAAGGAGCCTTTCACTTTCCTGGTGTTTCTCCTTTTTTTTCTTTTTCTCCTCCTTTTTCTTCTCCTTTTTCTTCTCCTTTTTCTTCTCCTTTTTCTTCTTTTTCTTATGCTTGTGATTGGCATTGTCAAAGTGGAGCGCACAGAAACACAAATCGTGAAGTCTGAAAGAAACATGCAAGTTAAAAAGAGAAAAAAAGATGTGGCACTTGTTGCCTATATGAAACTTTATTTTTTTTACCACAGGTGATGATTTGCAGCATGTCAGCTATTTTGTGGTGCTTTGTGCACACGCAACTTACTTTAGATGCAGCAAACTTAAGCCCTCAGATTGAAGGACCATAGGTCCTGGTTTGTACACAGATCATTAACCATGGTTAGCTCTGGAATACGTGCAAGCAGAAAAAAACTTTTAACCTAATCCGGAATGGTGTACAGATGTGATTCGAACTATGTGGTCTAACGCTAGTGCTCTGACACAATTCAGCAATAGCTTTCCTATCTTCACTCATCAACCTAACAACATGATCCCCAGCCAGATGATGCTATCTAAATAACTTAGAAACTACCGGAAAAAAAAAAAAAAAAAAAAAAAGAGAATAGAAAAAAGGTTAAAAAAAAAAAAAAAAAAAAAAAAGGAAGACATGAGAAGCACCCAGAAATGCATTAGGATAAAAAATGCGGAGTATGCTGGAATCCTTGCTTACTTGGAATCCTTCTCTCCATGTTTATCCTTAGACTTCTTTTTCTTCTCGAACTTGTGATATTTTTGCATTTTTTTCACCACCTAAAAGCTCCTTTTCTATCTTTCTGTCTTTCCTTTCTATTTCACTTTCACTACCTTCTGCACGGGTATATTTTCTTTTTCTGTTTCTTTCTGTTTCATTTTTCTGGCGACAGTTCTCCAAATGAGCTGACACAGGTGGAAGCGCATGTCTTTCACGAGAATGTCTTCTGGAATGTTGCTGATGTACCGAGCAACGATGCAAGTCTGCTCGGGGTGTGCTAAAGCGACGTACATCTTCCTCTCTCAAGAGGGAACTGTGAGGCCATCCGCTTTTGTAATGATAACGCTTATGTGACCTGCTGTAGTAAGTTGCAGTCGATTTGTCAAAGGCTGCATCGCCGTGAGAGAACTTTCTCTCTCTACTGTCTCCTGTCGCATGAGGTGAATAGTAATCATTGGAATAGCTACATCTTTCCCATCTCCGTGCTTCATCTCGATAGTATCTTTCTCTGCTCCAACTTCTTTCCCCTTTGGATCGGTAATATCTATTGCTACCTCGTTCTGATCTTCCTCCGCTGCCAGATCTGTACTTTGAATATTTGACCGCTCTTCTGCCATTCTCAGGGCTGTTTCTTTCATGAGGGAAAGATCTGCACCTGCTTCCCTCCCAGTGCTCCTGCTTGTGACGCTTTTGCTCAACAACTTCCACGCTCTGAGAACACCTCCTCTTGCTGGAAGGACCTGCTTTTTGACTCTCCTTCTCTTCAGTAGGAGCATGTTCCCTCTTCCTTTGGTAATGCTCTTTGTCAGTTTTTTTAGTCTCGTCCTTTGTATCTTGGCGCCTATCTGCAATAGCTGAGGAGGAAAGGCTTTTAGAGCTACATTCAGTGTCAGACTTGAGAGAGGAAGCTTGCCGCAATTTCTCACCAGGCTCAGAAGACTCTTTGCCGGACAAAACATTTTCTTTTGAAATGAGGTCATGTTCTTTTGATCTTCTTGGTTTCTCCTTGTCTCCACCGTCATCACATTGGTACTGCGCGAGGTATTCAGCATTCCCAGTAGATTTCCGAGGGTCCGCGACACTGCACAAAATAAAAGCACATTTCTCACTTCTGCTGAAGGACGTGAATATTAAGAGGAAAACCTTCCAAAGTCAAACAAACAAACAAAAACCTCCGGACTACAGGAACACTCTCCAAGATATGCCATTTAGAAACCTCTCCTGTCATTAGGACACCTTCTTCGGCTCCCACAGAAAGGGGTTTTGCCCCTCTTGCTTCTGAAGCCATTGCACTAAAAAAGCAAACGCATCTGTCTCCCTCCACATGCTGCTCTGAATAAGAGCCAGAATATTCAAAACCACTCTCTTTGTTCTCCCCACATAGCCGAAAAAACACCGGTTGAAACAGAGTTTTCTACCTCTCGCCCAACAATTTACATTCACATAGCCTATGACTGAAAAAATAAAAGGCGGGGCTGAGGAGGAACAGCCAGTGTTGGAAATGAACAAAAGCAGCCCGTTTCTTCATAGTCTTAAGCCTATGCTACTAGGAAAAAAACAAAACAAAACAAAACAAGAGGAGAGGAGAACAAGAGCGGGAAATTTTCCTGTTCTCCAGGTGTTAAATTGCAAAGCCTCCTCTGGAGGATCAACAGCTGTGAATTCAGCGTGCTTAGGAGAAATCAGATCTACATCTGAACCAAAACTATTTCAGTAGGATCACTAACTTATGTTACTCTGAAGAAGCAGACAGCACCGTTTCTATGTTAGGAAATAGCTGAACAGAGTATGTTATTCACTTGAATTTTATTCAGGCAGGTTTGTTTAGGAAGGCTGGGTTTCACTACAACATTACTAGCCTGTAAGCCTCATGGCATCACCTTCCATCTTGACTGCTAAACCTCCTTGCTACCTACTATCTTCTTTGCCAAGATACAGCTGTCCACATGTACTTTTCCTACTTGGCTGGACTGAATTTAATAAGGTATCTTGCAACTCTTCCTCTTGGTTGCCACTTAATCCTCAAACCAAATGAAAACTATTTGCCTTTAACCTCTTTATTCCAGGTGTTCTTTCCTAGTGGTCATTTAAAAATGGGAAAAAAATTCCATCAACTTTTTTTTTAATATCCATCAGACTGTTAAGTCATCAAGCAATTAAAGACTGTTTGAAATAATCTCAAGATTAATATAAAAGGAATTCCTCAAACACGCTGCGGCTGCTTACCTTTAATACACCCGTTGGATGCGATGGAGCTGTATTTCTTGCTTTTGCCTGCACTGGAAGGCTTCCCTTCCTTGTCAGGTTGTTTACTGCCCTCACTTCTGCATTGCTCACATGAAGAGCCATCTGGAGGATGGGGTTCTTCCTTCTTCTCCCGGGTTATCTTCTGGAAACGAGGACCTAAGTATTCCAAGGAGCCTTTCACTTAACCTGGTGTTTCTCCTTTTTTTTCTTTTTCTTCTCCTTTTTCTTCTCCTTTTTCTTCTCCTTTTTCTTCTCCTTTTTCTTCTTTTTCTTATGCTTGTGATTGGCATTGTCAAAGTGGAGCGCACAGAAACACAAATCGTGAAGTCTGAAAGAAACATGCAAGTTAAAAAGAGAAAAAAAGATGTGGCACTTGTTGCCTATATGAAACTTTATTTTTTTTACCACAGGTGATGATTTGCAGCATGTCAGCTATTTTGTGGTGCTTTGTGCACACGCAACTTACTTTAGATGCAGCAAACTTAAGCCCTCAGATTGAAGGACCATAGGTCCTGGTTTGTACACAGATCATTAACCATGGTTAGCTCTGGAATACGTGCAAGCAGAAAAAAACTTTTAACCTAATCCGGAATGGTGTACAGATGTGATTCGAACTATGTGGTCTAACGCTAGTGCTCTGACACGATTCAGCAATAGCTTTCCTATCTTCACTCATCAACCTAACAACATGATCCCCAGCCAGATGATGCTATCTAAATAACTTAGAAACTACCGGAAAAAAAAAAAAAAAAAAAAAAAAGAGAATAGAAAAAAGGTAAAAAAAAAAAAAAAAAAAAAGGAAGACATGAGAAGCACCCAGAAATGCATTAGGATAAAAAATGCGGAGTATGCTAGAATCCTTGCTTACTTGGAATCCTTCTCTCCATGTTTATCCTTAGACTTCTTTTTCTTCTCGAACTTGTGATATTTTTGCATTTTTTTCACCACCTAAAAGCTCCTTTTCTATCTTTCTGTCTTTCCTTTCTATTTCACTTTCACTACCTTCTGCACGGGTATATTTTCTTTTTCTGTTTCTTTCTGTTTCATTTTTCTGGCGACAGTTCTCCAAATGAGCTGACACAGGTGGAAGCGCATGTCTTTCACGAGAATGTCTTCTGGAATGTTGCTGATGTACCGAGCAACGATGCAAGTCTGCTCGGGGTGTGCTAAAGCGACGTACATCTTCCTCTCTCAAGAGGGAACTGTGAGGCCATCCGCTTTTGTAATGATAATGCTTATGTGACCTGCTGTAGTAAGTTGCAGTCGATTTGTCAAAGGCTGCATCGCCGTGAGAGAACTTTCTCTCTCTACTGTCTCCTGTCGCATGAGGTGAATAGTAATCATTGGAATAGCTACATCTTTCCCATCTCCGTGCTTCATCTCGATAGTATCTTTCTCTGCTCCAACTTCTTTCCCCTTTGGATCGGTAATATCTATTGCTACCTCGTTCTGATCTTCCTCCGCTGCCAGATCTGTACTTTGAATATTTGACCGCTCTTCTGCCATTCTCAGGGCTGTTTCTTTCATGAGGGAAAGATCTGCACCTGCTTCCCTCCCAGTGCTCCTGCTTGTGACGCTTTTGCTCAACAACTTCCACGCTCTGAGAACACCTCCTCTTGCTGGAAGGACCTGCTTTTTGACTCTCCTTCTCTTCAGTAGGAGCATGTTCCCTCTTCCTTTGGTAATGCTCTTTGTCAGTTTTTTTAGTCTCGTCCTTTGTATCTTGGCGCCTATCTGCAATAGCTGAGGAGGAAAGGCTTTTAGAGCTACATTCAGTGTCAGACTTGAGAGAGGAAGCTTGCCGCAATTTCTCACCAGGCTCAGAAGACTCTTTGCCGGACAAAACATTTTCTTTTGAAATGAGGTCATGTTCTTTTGATCTTCTTGGTTTCTCCTTGTCTCCACCGTCATCACATTGGTACTGCGCGAGGTATTCAGCATTCCCAGTAGATTTCCGAGGGTCCGCGACACTGCACAAAATAAAAGCACATTTCTCACTTCTGCTGAAGGACGTGAATATTAAGAGGAAAACCTTCCAAAGTCAAACAAACAAACAAAAACCTCCGGACTACAGGAACACTCTCCAAGATATGCCATTTAGAAACCTCTCCTGTCATTAGGACACCTTCTTCAGCTCCCACAGAAAGGGGTTTTGCCCCTCTTGCTTCTGAAGCCATTGCACTAAAAAAGCAAACGCATCTGTCTCCCTCCACATGCTGCTCTGAATAAGAGCCAGAATATTCAAAACCACTCTCTTTGTTCTCCCCACATAGCCGAAAAAACACCGGTTGAAACAGAGTTTTCTACCTCTCGCCCAACAATTTACATTCACATAGCCTATGACTGAAAAAATAAAAGGCGGGGCTGAGGAGGAACAGCCAGTGTTGGAAATGAAAAAAAGCAGCCCGTTTCTTCATAGTCTTAAGCCTATGCTACTAGGAAAAAAACAAAACAAAACAAAACAAGAGGAGAGGAGAACAAGAGCGGGAAATTTACCTGTTCTCCAGGTGTTAAATTGCAAAGCCTCCTCTGGAGGATCAACAGCTGTGAATTCAGCGTGCTTAGGAGAAATCAGATCTACATCTGAACCAAAACTATTTCAGTAGGATCACTAACTTATGTTGCTCTGAAGAAGCAGACAGCACCGTTTCTATGTTAGGAAATAGCTGAACAGAGTATGTTATTCACTTGAATTTTATTCAGGCAGGTTTGTTTAGGAAGGCTGGGTTTCACTAGAACATTACTAGCCTGTAAGCCTCATGGCATCACCTTCCATCTTGACTGCTAAACCTCCTTGCTACCTACTATCTTCTTTGCCAAGATACAGCTGTCCACATGTACTTTTCCTACTTGGCTGGACTGAATTTAATAAGGTATCTTGCAACTCTTCCTCTTGGTTGCCACTTAATCCTCAAACCAAATGAAAACTATTTGCCTTTAACCTCTTTATTCCAGGTGTTCTTTCCTAGTGGTCATTTAAAAATGGGAAAAAAATTCCATCAACTTTTTTTTTAATATCCATCAGACTGTTAAGTCATCAAGCAATTAAAGACTGTTTGAAATAATCTCAAGATTAATATAAAAGGAATTCCTCAAACACGCTGCGGCTGCTTACCTTTAATACACCCGTTGGATGCGATGGAGCTGTATTTCTTGCTTTTGCCTGCACTGGAAGGCTTCCCTTCCTTGTCAGGTTGTTTACTGCCCTCACTTCTGCATTGCTCACATGAAGAGCCATCTGGAGGATGGGGTTCTTCCTTCTTCTCCCGGGTTATCTTCTGGAAACGAGGACCTAAGTATTCCAAGGAGCCTTTCACTTAACCTGGTGTTTCTCCTTTTTTTTCTTTTTCTTCTCCTTTTTCTTCTCCTTTTTCTTCTCCTTTTTCTTCTCCTTTTTCTTCTTTTTCTTACGCTTGTGATTGGCATTGTCAAAGTGGAGCGCACAGAAACACAAATCGTGAAGTCTGAAAGAAACATGCAAGTTAAAAAGAGAAAAAAAGATGTGGCACTTGTTGCCTATATGAAACTTTATTTTTTTTACCACAGGTGATGATTTGCAGCATGTCAGCTATTTTGTGGTGCTTTGTGCACACGCAACTTACTTTAGATGCAGCAAACTTAAGCCCTCAGATTGAAGGACCATAGGTCCTGGTTTGTACACAGATCATTAACCATGGTTAGCTCTGGAATACGTGCAAGCAGAAAAAAACTTTTAACCTAATCCGGAATGGTGTACAGATGTGATTCGAACTATGTGGTCTAACGCTAGTGCTCTGACACGATTCAGCAATAGCTTTCCTATCTTCACTCATCAACCTAACAACATGATCCCCAGCCAGATGATGCTATCTAAATAACTTAGAAACTACCGGAAAAAAAAAAAAAAAAAAAAAAAGAGAATAGAAAAAAGGTAAAAAAAAAAAAAAAAAAAAAGGAAGACATGAGAAGCACCCAGAAATGCATTAGGATAAAAAATGCGGAGTATGCTAGAATCCTTGCTTACTTGGAATCCTTCTCTCCATGTTTATCCTTAGACTTCTTTTTCTTCTCGAACTTGTGATATTTTTGCATTTTTTTCACCACCTAAAAGCTCCTTTTCTATCTTTCTGTCTTTCCTTTCTATTTCACTTTCACTACCTTCTGCACGGGTATATTTTCTTTTTCTGTTTCTTTCTGTTTCATTTTTCTGGCGACAGTTCTCCAAATGAGCTGACACACGTGGAAGCGCATGTCTTTCACGAGAATGTCTTCTGGAATGTTGCTGATGTACCGAGCAACGATGCAAGTCTGCTCGGGGTGTGCTAAAGCGACGTACATCTTCCTCTCTCAAGAGGGAACTGTGAGGCCATCCGCTTTTGTAATGATAATGCTTATGTGACCTGCTGTAGTAAGTTGCAGTCGATTTGTCAAAGGCTGCATCGCCGTGAGAGAACTTTCTCTCTCTACTGTCTCCTGTCGCATGAGGTGAATAGTAATCATTGGAATAGCTACATCTTTCCCATCTCCGTGCTTCATCTCGATAGTATCTTTCTCTGCTCCAACTTCTTTCCCCTTTGGATCGGTAATATCTATTGCTACCTCGTTCTGATCTTCCTCCGCTGCCACATCTCTACTTTGAATATTTGACCGCTCTTCTGCCATTCTCAGGGCTGTTTCTTTCATGAGGGAAAGATCTGCACCTGCTTCCCTCCCAGTGCTCCTGCTTGTGACGCTTTTGCTCAACAACTTCCACGCTCTGAGAACACCTCCTCTTGCTGGAAGGACCTGCTTTTTGACTCTCCTTCTCTTCAGTAGGAGCATGTTCCCTCTTCCTTTGGTAATGCTCTTTGTCAGTTTTTTTAGTCTCGTCCTTTGTATCTTGGCGCCTATCTGCAATAGCTGAGGAGGAAAGGTTTTTAGAGCTACATTCAGTGTCAGACTTGAGAGAGGAAGCTTGCCGCAATTTCTCACCAGGCTCAGAAGACTCTTTGCCGGACAAAACATTTTCTTTTGAAATGAGGTCATGTTCTTTTGATCTTCTTGGTTTCTCCTTGTCTCCACCGTCATCACATTGGTACTGCGCGAGGTATTCAGCATTCCCAGTAGATTTCCGAGGGTCCGCGACACTGCACAAAATAAAAGCACATTTCTCACTTCTGCTGAAGGACGTGAATATTAAGAGGAAAACCTTCCAAAGTCAAACAAACAAACAAAAACCTCCGGACTACAGGAACACTCTCCAAGATATGCCATTTAGAAACCTCTCCTGTCATTAGGACACCTTCTTCGGCTCCCACAGAAAGGGGTTTTGCCCCTCTTGCTTCTGAAGCCATTGCACTAAAAAAGCAAACGCATCTGTCTCCCTCCACATGCTGCTCTGAATAAGAGCCAGAATATTCAAAACCACTCTCTTTGTTCTCCCCACATAGCCGAAAAAACACCGGTTGAAACAGAGTTTTCTACCTCTCGCCCAACAATTTACATTCACATAGCCTATGACTGAAAAAATAAAAGGCGGGGCTGAGGAGGAACAGCCAGTGTTGGAAATGAACAAAAGCAGCCCGTTTCTTCATAGTCTTAAGCCTATGCTACTAGGAAAAAAACAAAACAAAACAAAACAAGAGGAGAGGAGAACAAGAGCGGGAAATTTTCCTGTTCTCCAGGTGTTAAATTGCAAAGCCTCCTCTGGAGGATCAACAGCTGTGAATTCAGCGTGCTTAGGAGAAATCAGATCTACATCTGAACCAAAACTATTTCAGTAGGATCACTAACTTATGTTACTCTGAAGAAGCAGACAGCACCGTTTCTATGTTAGGAAATAGCTGAACAGAGGATGTTATTCACTTGAATTTTATTCAGGCAGGTTTGTTTAGGAAGGCTGGGTTTCACTACAACATTACTAGCCTGTAAGCCTCATGGCATCACCTTCCATCTTGACTGCTAAACCTCCTTGCTACCTACTATCTTCTTTGCCAAGATACAGCTGTCCACATGTACTTTTCCTACTTGGCTGGACTGAATTTAATAAGGTATCTTGCAACTCTTCCTCTTGGTTGCCACTTAATCCTCAAACCAAATGAAAACTATTTGCCTTTAACCTCTTCATTCCAGGTGTTCTTTCCTAGTGGTCATTTAAAAATGGGAAAAAAATTCCATCAACTTTTTTTTTAATATCCATCAGACTGTTAAGTCATCAAGCAATTAAAGACTGTTTGAAATAATCTCAAGATTAATATAAAAGGAATTCCTCAAACACGCTGCGGCTGCTTACCTTTAATACACCCGTTGGATGCGATGGAGCTGTATTTCTTGCTTTTGCCTGCACTGGAAGGCTTCCCTTCCTTGTCAGGTTGTTTACTGCCCTCACTTCTGCATTGCTCACATGAAGAGCCATCTGGAGGATGGGGTTCTTCCTTCTTCTCCCGGGTTATCTTCTGGAAACGAGGACCTAAGTATTCCAAGGAGCCTTTCACTTTCCTGGTGTTTCTCCTTTTTTTTCTTTTTCTTCTCCTTTTTCTTCTCCTTTTTCTTCTCCTTTTTCTTCTCCTTTTTCTTCTTTTTCTTACGCTTGTGATTGGCATTGTCAAAGTGGAGCGCACAGAAACACAAATCGTGAAGTCTGAAAGAAACATGCAAGTTAAAAAGAGAAAAAAAGATGTGGCACTTGTTGCCTATATGAAACTTTATTTTTTTTACCACAGGTGATGATTTGCAGCATGTCAGCTATTTTGTGGTGCTTTGTGCACACGCAACTTACTTTAGATGCAGCAAACTTAAGCCCTCAGATTGAAGGACCATAGGTCCTGGTTTGTACACAGATCATTAACCATGGTTAGCTCTGGAATACGTGCAAGCAGAAAAAAACTTTTAACCTAATCCGGAATGGTGTACAGATGTGATTCGAACTATGTGGTCTAACGCTAGTGCTCTGACACAATTCAGCAATAGCTTTCCTATCTTCACTGATCAACCTAACAACATGATCCCCAGCCAGCTGATGCTATCGAAATAACTTAGAAACTACCAGAAAAAAAAAAAAAAAAAAAAAAAAAAAAAAAAAGAGAAAAAACGAGAATAAAAAAAAAGTAGAAAAAAAAAAAAAAGGAAGACATGAGAAGCACCCAGAAATGCATTAGGATAAAAAATGCGGAGTATGCTAGAATCCTTGCTTACTTGGAATCCTTCTCTCCATGTTTATCCTTAGACTTCTTTTTCTTCTCGAACTTGTGATATTTTTGCATTTTTTTCACCACCTAAAAGCTCCTTTTCTATCTTTCTGTCTTTCCTTTCTATTTCACTTTCACTACCTTCTGCACGGGTATATTTTCTTTTTCTGTTTCTTTCTGTTTCATTTTTCTGGCGACAGTTCTCCAAATGAGCTGACACAGGTGGAAGCGCATGTCTTTCACGAGAATGTCTTCTGGAATGTTGCTGATGTACCGAGCAACGATGCAAGTCTGCTCGGGGTGTGCTAAAGCGACGTACATCTTCCTCTCTCAAGAGGGAACTGTGAGGCCATCCGCTTTTGTAATGATAATGCTTATGTGACCTGCTGTAGTAAGTTGCAGTCGATTTGTCAAAGGCTGCATCGCCGTGAGAGAACTTTCTCTCTCTACTGTCTCCTGTCGCATGAGGTGAATAGTAATCATTGGAATAGCTACATCTTTCCCATCTCCGTGCTTCATCTCGATAGTATCTTTCTCTGCTCCAACTTCTTTCCCCTTTGGATCGGTAATATCTATTGCTACCTCGTTCTGATCTTCCTCCGCTGCCAGATCTGTACTTTGAATATTTGACCGCTCTTCTGCCATTCTCAGGGCTGTTTCTTTCATGAGGGAAAGATCTGCACCTGCTTCCCTCCCAGTGCTCCTGCTTGTGACGCTTTTGCTCAACAACTTCCACGCTCTGAGAACACCTCCTCTTGCTGGAAGGACCTGCTTTTTGACTCTCCTTCTCTTCAGTAGGAGCATGTTCCCTCTTCCTTTGGTAATGCTCTTTGTCAGTTTTTTTAGTCTCGTCCTTTGTATCTTGGCGCCTATCTGCAATAGCTGAGGAGGAAAGGCTTTTAGAGCTACATTCAGTGTCAGACTTGAGAGAGGAAGCTTGCCGCAATTTCTCACCAGGCTCAGAAGACTCTTTGCCGGACAAAACATTTTCTTTTGAAATGAGGTCATGTTCTTTTGATCTTCTTGGTTTCTCCTTGTCTCCACCGTCATCACATTGGTACTGCGCGAGGTATTCAGCATTCCCAGTAGATTTCCGAGGGTCCGCGACACTGCACAAAATAAAAGCACATTTCTCACTTCTGCTGAAGGACGTGAATATTAAGAGGAAAACCTTCCAAAGTCAAACAAACAAACAAAAACCTCCGGACTACAGGAACACTCTCCAAGATATGCCATTTAGAAACCTCTCCTGTCATTAGGACACCTTCTTCGGCTCCCACAGAAAGGGGTTTTGCCCCTCTTGCTTCTGAAGCCATTGCACTAAAAAAGCAAACGCATCTGTCTCCCTCCACATGCTGCTCTGAATAAGAGCCAGAATATTCAAAACCACTCTCTTTGTTCTCCCCACATAGCCGAAAAAACACCGGTTGAAACAGAGTTTTCTACCTCTCGCCCAACAATTTACATTCACATAGCCTATGACTGAAAAAATAAAAGGCGGGGCTGAGGAGGAACAGCCAGTGTTGGAAATGAAAAAAAGCAGCCCGTTTCTTCATAGTCTTAAGCCTATGCTACTAGGAAAAAAACAAAACAAAACAAAACAAGAGGAGAGGAGAACAAGAGCGGGAAATTTACCTGTTCTCCAGGTGTTAAATTGCAAAGCCTCCTCTGGAGGATCAACAGCTGTGAATTCAGCGTGCTTAGGAGAAATCAGATCTACATCTGAACCAAAACTATTTCAGTAGGATCACTAACTTATGTTGCTCTGAAGAAGCAGACAGCACCGTTTCTATGTTAGGAAATAGCTGAACAGAGTATGTTATTCACTTGAATTTTATTCAGGCAGGTTTGTTTAGGAAGGCTGGGTTTCACTAGAACATTACTAGCCTGTAAGCCTCATGGCATCACCTTCCATCTTGACTGCTAAACCTCCTTGCTACCTACTATCTTCTTTGCCAAGATACAGCTGTCCACATGTACTTTTCCTACTTGGCTGGACTGAATTTAATAAGGTATCTTGCAACTCTTCCTCTTGGTTGCCACTTAATCCTCAAACCAAATGAAAACTATTTGCCTTTAACCTCTTTATTCCAGGTGTTCTTTCCTAGTGGTCATTTAAAAATGGGAAAAAAATTCCATCAACTTTTTTTTTAATATCCATCAGACTGTTAAGTCATCAAGCAATTAAAGACTGTTTGAAATAATCTCAAGATTAATATAAAAGGAATTCCTCAAACACGCTGCGGCTGCTTACCTTTAATACACCCGTTGGATGCGATGGAGCTGTATTTCTTGCTTTTGCCTGCACTGGAAGGCTTCCCTTCCTTGTCAGGTTGTTTACTGCCCTCACTTCTGCATTGCTCACATGAAGAGCCATCTGGAGGATGGGGTTCTTCCTTCTTCTCCCGGGTTATCTTCTGGAAACGAGGACCTAAGTATTCCAAGGAGCCTTTCACTTAACCTGGTGTTTCTCCTTTTTTTTCTTTTTCTTCTCCTTTTTCTTCTCCTTTTTCTTCTCCTTTTTCTTCTCCTTTTTCTTCTTTTTCTTATGCTTGTGATTGGCATTGTCAAAGTGGAGCGCACAGAAACACAAATCGTGAAGTCTGAAAGAAACATGCAAGTTAAAAAGAGAAAAAAAGATGTGGCACTTGTTGCCTATATGAAACTTTATTTTTTTTACCACAGGTGATGATTTGCAGCATGTCAGCTATTTTGTGGTGCTTTGTGCACACGCAACTTACTTTAGATGCAGCAAACTTAAGCCCTCAGATTGAAGGACCATAGGTCCTGGTTTGTACACAGATCATTAACCATGGTTAGCTCTGGAATACGTGCAAGCAGAAAAAAACTTTTAACCTAATCCGGAATGGTGTACAGATGTGATTCGAACTATGTGGTCTAACGCTAGTGCTCTGACACGATTCAGCAATAGCTTTCCTATCTTCACTCATCAACCTAACAACATGATCCCCAGCCAGATGATGCTATCTAAATAACTTAGAAACTACCGGAAAAAAAAAAAAAAAAAAAAAAAAGAGAATAGAAAAAAGGTAAAAAAAAAAAAAAAAAAAAAGGAAGACATGAGAAGCACCCAGAAATGCATTAGGATAAAAAATGCGGAGTATGCTAGAATCCTTGCTTACTTGGAATCCTTCTCTCCATGTTTATCCTTAGACTTCTTTTTCTTCTCGAACTTGTGATATTTTTGCATTTTTTTCACCACCTAAAAGCTCCTTTTCTATCTTTCTGTCTTTCCTTTCTATTTCACTTTCACTACCTTCTGCACGGGTATATTTTCTTTTTCTGTTTCTTTCTGTTTCATTTTTCTGGCGACAGTTCTCCAAATGAGCTGACACAGGTGGAAGCGCATGTCTTTCACGAGAATGTCTTCTGGAATGTTGCTGATGTACCGAGCAACGATGCAAGTCTGCTCGGGGTGTGCTAAAGCGACGTACATCTTCCTCTCTCAAGAGGGAACTGTGAGGCCATCCGCTTTTGTAATGATAATGCTTATGTGACCTGCTGTAGTAAGTTGCAGTCGATTTGTCAAAGGCTGCATCGCCGTGAGAGAACTTTCTCTCTCTACTGTCTCCTGTCGCATGAGGTGAATAGTAATCATTGGAATAGCTACATCTTTCCCATCTCCGTGCTTCATCTCGATAGTATCTTTCTCTGCTCCAACTTCTTTCCCCTTTGGATCGGTAATATCTATTGCTACCTCGTTCTGATCTTCCTCCGCTGCCACATCTGTACTTTGAATATTTGACCGCTCTTCTGCCATTCTCAGGGCTGTTTCTTTCATGAGGGAAAGATCTGCACCTGCTTCCCTCCCAGTGCTCCTGCTTGTGACGCTTTTGCTCAACAACTTCCACGCTCTGAGAACACCTCCTCTTGCTGGAAGGACCTGCTTTTTGACTCTCCTTCTCTTCAGTAGGAGCATGTTCCCTCTTCCTTTGGTAATGCTCTTTGTCAGTTTTTTTAGTCTCGTCCTTTGTATCTTGGCGCCTATCTGCAATAGCTGAGGAGGAAAGGCTTTTAGAGCTACATTCAGTGTCAGACTTGAGAGAGGAAGCTTGCCGCAATTTCTCACCAGGCTCAGAAGACTCTTTGCCGGACAAAACATTTTCTTTTGAAATGAGGTCATGTTCTTTTGATCTTCTTGGTTTCTCCTTGTCTCCACCGTCATCACATTGGTACTGCGCGAGGTATTCAGCATTCCCAGTAGATTTCCGAGGGTCCGCGACACTGCACAAAATAAAAGCACATTTCTCACTTCTGCTGAAGGACGTGAATATTAAGAGGAAAACCTTCCAAAGTCAAACAAACAAACAAAAACCTCCGGACTACAGGAACACTCTCCAAGATATGCCATTTAGAAACCTCTCCTGTCATTAGGACACCTTCTTCGGCTCCCACAGAAAGGGGTTTTGCCCCTCTTGCTTCTGAAGCCATTGCACTAAAAAAGCAAACGCATCTGTCTCCCTCCACATGCTGCTCTGAATAAGAGCCAGAATATTCAAAACCACTCTCTTTGTTCTCCCCACATAGCCGAAAAAACACCGGTTGAAACAGAGTTTTCTACCTCTCGCCCAACAATTTACATTCACATAGCCTATGACTGAAAAAATAAAAGGCGGGGCTGAGGAGGAACAGCCAGTGTTGGAAATGAACAAAAGCAGCCCGTTTCTTCATAGTCTTAAGCCTATGCTACTAGGAAAAAAACAAAACAAAACAAAACAAGAGGAGAGGAGAACAAGAGCGGGAAATTTTCCTGTTCTCCAGGTGTTAAATTGCAAAGCCTCCTCTGGAGGATCAACAGCTGTGAATTCAGCGTGCTTAGGAGAAATCAGATCTACATCTGAACCAAAACTATTTCAGTAGGATCACTAACTTATGTTACTCTGAAGAAGCAGACAGCACCGTTTCTATGTTAGGAAATAGCTGAACAGAGTATGTTATTCACTTGAATTTTATTCAGGCAGGTTTGTTTAGGAAGGCTGGGTTTCACTACAACATTACTAGCCTGTAAGCCTCATGGCATCACCTTCCATCTTGACTGCTAAACCTCCTTGCTACCTACTATCTTCTTTGCCAAGATACAGCTGTCCACATGTACTTTTCCTACTTGGCTGGACTGAATTTAATAAGGTATCTTGCAACTCTTCCTCTTGGTTGCCACTTAATCCTCAAACCAAATGAAAACTATTTGCCTTTAACCTCTTCATTCCAGGTGTTCTTTCCTAGTGGTCATTTAAAAATGGGAAAAAAATTCCATCAACTTTTTTTTTAATATCCATCAGACTGTTAAGTCATCAAGCAATTAAAGACTGTTTGAAATAATCTCAAGATTAATATAAAAGGAATTCCTCAAACACGCTGCGGCTGCTTACCTTTAATACACCCGTTGGATGCGATGGAGCTGTATTTCTTGCTTTTGCCTGCACTGGAAGGCTTCCCTTCCTTGTCAGGTTGTTTACTGCCCTCACTTCTGCATTGCTCACATGAAGAGCCATCTGGAGGATGGGGTTCTTCCTTCTTCTCCCGGGTTATCTTCTGGAAACGAGGACCTAAGTATTCCAAGGAGCCTTTCACTTTCCTGGTGTTTCTCCTTTTTTTTCTTTTTCTTCTCCTTTTTCTTCTCCTTTTTCTTCTCCTTTTTCTTCTCCTTTTTCTTCTTTTTCTTACGCTTGTGATTGGCATTGTCAAAGTGGAGCGCACAGAAACACAAATCGTGAAGTCTGAAAGAAACATGCAAGTTAAAAAGAGAAAAAAAGATGTGGCACTTGTTGCCTATATGAAACTTTATTTTTTTTACCACAGGTGATGATTTGCAGCATGTCAGCTATTTTGTGGTGCTTTGTGCACACGCAACTTACTTTAGATGCAGCAAACTTAAGCCCTCAGATTGAAGGACCATAGGTCCTGGTTTGTACACAGATCATTAACCATGGTTAGCTCTGGAATACGTGCAAGCAGAAAAAAACTTTTAACCTAATCCGGAATGGTGTACAGATGTGATTCGAACTATGTGGTCTAACGCTAGTGCTCTGACACAATTCAGCAATAGCTTTCCTATCTTCACTGATCAACCTAACAACATGATCCCCAGCCAGCTGATGCTATCGAAATAACTTAGAAACTACCAGAAAAAAAAAAAAAAAAAAAAAAAAAAAAAAAAAAAAAGAGAAAAAACGAGAATAAAAAAAAAGTAGAAAAAAAAAAAAAAGGAAGACATGAGAAGCACCCAGAAATGAATTAGGATAAAAAATGCGGAGTATGCTGGAATCCTTGCTTACTTGGAATCCTTCTCTCCATGTTTATCCTTAGACTTCTTTTTCTTCTCGAACTTGTGATATTTTTGCATTTTTTTCACCACCTAAAAGCTCCTTTTCTATCTTTCTGTCTTTCCTTTCTATTTCACTTTCACTACCTTCTGCACGGGTATATTTTCTTTTTCTGTTTCTTTCTGTTTCATTTTTCTGGCGACAGTTCTCCAAATGAGCTGACACAGGTGGAAGCGCATGTCTTTCACGAGAATGTCTTCTGGAATGTTGCTGATGTACCGAGCAACGATGCAAGTCTGCTCGGGGTGTGCTAAAGCGACGTACATCTTCCTCTCTCAAGAGGGAACTGTGAGGCCATCCGCTTTTGTAATGATAACGCTTATGTGACCTGCTGTAGTAAGTTGCAGTCGATTTGTCAAAGGCTGCATCGCCGTGAGAGAACTTTCTCTCTCTACTGTCTCCTGTCGCATGAGGTGAATAGTAATCATTGGAATAGCTACATCTTTCCCATCTCCGTGCTTCATCTCGATAGTATCTTTCTCTGCTCCAACTTCTTTCCCCTTTGGATCGGTAATATCTATTGCTACCTCGTTCTGATCTTCCTCCGCTGCCACATCTCTACTTTGAATATTTGACCGCTCTTCTGCCATTCTCAGGGCTGTTTCTTTCATGAGGGAAAGATCTGCACCTGCTTCCCTCCCAGTGCTCCTGCTTGTGACGCTTTTGCTCAACAACTTCCACGCTCTGAGAACACCTCCTCTTGCTGGAAGGACCTGCTTTTTGACTCTCCTTCTCTTCAGTAGGAGCATGTTCCCTCTTCCTTTGGTAATGCTCTTTGTCAGTTTTTTTAGTCTCGTCCTTTGTATCTTGGCGCCTATCTGCAATAGCTGAGGAGGAAAGGTTTTTAGAGCTACATTCAGTGTCAGACTTGAGAGAGGAAGCTTGCCGCAATTTCTCACCAGGCTCAGAAGACTCTTTGCCGGACAAAACATTTTCTTTTGAAATGAGGTCATGTTCTTTTGATCTTCTTGGTTTCTCCTTGTCTCCACCGTCATCACATTGGTACTGCGCGAGGTATTCAGCATTCCCAGTAGATTTCCGAGGGTCCGCGACACTGCACAAAATAAAAGCACATTTCTCACTTCTGCTGAAGGACGTGAATATTAAGAGGAAAACCTTCCAAAGTCAAACAAACAAACAAAAACCTCCGGACTACAGGAACACTCTCCAAGATATGCCATTTAGAAACCTCTCCTGTCATTAGGACACCTTCTTCAGCTCCCACAGAAAGGGGTTTTGCCCCTCTTGCTTCTGAAGCCATTGCACTAAAAAAGCAAACGCATCTGTCTCCCTCCACATGCTGCTCTGAATAAGAGCCAGAATATTCAAAACCACTCTCTTTGTTCTCCCCACATAGCCGAAAAAACACCGGTTGAAACAGAGTTTTCTACCTCTCGCCCAACAATTTACATTCACATAGCCTATGACTGAAAAAATAAAAGGCGGGGCTGAGGAGGAACAGCCAGTGTTGGAAATGAACAAAAGCAGCCCGTTTCTTCATAGTCTTAAGCCTATGCTACTAGGAAAAAAACAAAACAAAACAAAACAAGAGGAGAGGAGAACAAGAGCGGGAAATTTTCCTGTTCTCCAGGTGTTAAATTGCAAAGCCTCCTCTGGAGGATCAACAGCTGTGAATTCAGCGTGCTTAGGAGAAATCAGATCTACATCTGAACCAAAACTATTTCAGTAGGATCACTAACTTATGTTACTCTGAAGAAGCAGACAGCACCGTTTCTATGTTAGGAAATAGCTGAACAGAGTATGTTATTCACTTGAATTTTATTCAGGCAGGTTTGTTTAGGAAGGCTGGGTTTCACTACAACATTACTAGCCTGTAAGCCTCATGGCATCACCTTCCATCTTGACTGCTAAACCTCCTTGCTACCTACTATCTTCTTTGCCAAGATACAGCTGTCCACATGTACTTTTCCTACTTGGCTGGACTGAATTTAATAAGGTATCTTGCAACTCTTCCTCTTGGTTGCCACTTAATCCTCAAACCAAATGAAAACTATTTGCCTTTAACCTCTTCATTCCAGGTGTTCTTTCCTAGTGGTCATTTAAAAATGGGAAAAAAATTCCATCAACTTTTTTTTTAATATCCATCAGACTGTTAAGTCATCAAGCAATTAAAGACTGTTTGAAATAATCTCAAGATTAATATAAAAGGAATTCCTCAAACACGCTGCGGCTGCTTACCTTTAATACACCCGTTGGATGCGATGGAGCTGTATTTCTTGCTTTTGCCTGCACTGGAAGGCTTCCCTTCCTTGTCAGGTTGTTTACTGCCCTCACTTCTGCATTGCTCACATGAAGAGCCATCTGGAGGATGGGGTTCTTCCTTCTTCTCCCGGGTTATCTTCTGGAAACGAGGACCTAAGTATTCCAAGGAGCCTTTCACTTTCCTGGTGTTTCTCCTTTTTTTTCTTTTTCTTCTCCTTTTTCTTCTCCTTTTTCTTCTCCTTTTTCTTCTCCTTTTTCTTCTTTTTCTTACGCTTGTGATTGGCATTGTCAAAGTGGAGCGCACAGAAACACAAATCGTGAAGTCTGAAAGAAACATGCAAGTTAAAAAGAGAAAAAAAGATGTGGCACTTGTTGCCTATATGAAACTTTATTTTTTTTACCACAGGTGATGATTTGCAGCATGTCAGCTATTTTGTGGTGCTTTGTGCACACGCAACTTACTTTAGATGCAGCAAACTTAAGCCCTCAGATTGAAGGACCATAGGTCCTGGTTTGTACACAGATCATTAACCATGGTTAGCTCTGGAATACGTGCAAGCAGAAAAAAACTTTTAACCTAATCCGGAATGGTGTACAGATGTGATTCGAACTATGTGGTCTAACGCTAGTGCTCTGACACAATTCAGCAATAGCTTTCCTATCTTCACTGATCAACCTAACAACATGATCCCCAGCCAGCTGATGCTATCGAAATAACTTAGAAACTACCAGAAAAAAAAAAAAAAAAAAAAAAAAAAAAAAAATAGAGAAAAAACGAGAATAAAAAAAAAGTAGAAAAAAAAAAAAAAAGGAAGACATGAGAAGCACCCAGAAATGAATTAGGATAAAAAATGCGGAGTATGCTGGAATCCTTGCTTACTTGGAATCCTTCTCTCCATGTTTATCCTTAGACTTCTTTTTCTTCTCGAACTTGTGATATTTTTGCATTTTTTTCACCACCTAAAAGCTCCTTTTCTATCTTTCTGTCTTTCTTTTCTATTTCACTTTCACTACCTTCTGCACGGGTATATTTTCTTTTTCTGTTTCTTTCTGTTTCATTTTTCTGGCGACAGTTCTCCAAATGAGCTGACACACGTGGAAGCGCATGTCTTTCACGAGAATGTCTTCTGGAATGTTGCTGATGTACCGAGCAACGATGCAAGTCTGCTCGGGGTGTGCTAAAGCGACGTACAGCTTCCTCTCTCAAGAGGGAACTGTGAGGCCATCCGCTTTTGTAATGATAACGCTTATGTGACCTGCTGTAGTAAGTTGCAGTCGATTTGTCAAAGGCTGCATCGCCGTGAGAGAACTTTCTCTCTCTACTGTCTCCTGTCGCATGAGGTGAATAGTAATCATTGGAATAGCTACATCTTTCCCATCTCCGTGCTTCATCTCGATAGTATCTTTCTCTGCTCCAACTTCTTTCCCCTTTGGATCGGTAATATCTATTGCTACCTCGTTCTGATCTTCCTCCGCTGCCAGATCTCTACTTTGAATATTTGACCGCTCTTCTGCCATTCTCAGGGCTGTTTCTTTCATGAGGGAAAGATCTGCACCTGCTTCCCTCCCAGTGCTCCTGCTTGTGACGCTTTTGCTCAACAACTTCCACGCTCTGAGAACACCTCCTCTTGCTGGAAGGACCTGCTTTTTGACTCTCCTTCTCTTCAGTAGGAGCATGTTCCCTCTTCCTTTGGTAATGCTCTTTGTCAGTTTTTTTAGTCTCGTCCTTTGTATCTTGGCGCCTATCTGCAATAGCTGAGGAGGAAAGGCTTTTAGAGCTACATTCAGTGTCAGACTTGAGAGAGGAAGCTTGCCGCAATTTCTCACCAGGCTCAGAAGACTCTTTGCCGGACAAAACATTTTCTTTTGAAATGAGGTCATGTTCTTTTGATCTTCTTGGTTTCTCCTTGTCTCCACCGTCATCACATTGGTACTGCGCGAGGTATTCAGCATTCCCAGTAGATTTCCGAGGGTCCGCGACACTGCACAAAATAAAAGCACATTTCTCACTTCTGCTGAAGGACGTGAATATTAAGAGGAAAACCTTCCAAAGTCAAACAAACAAACAAAAACCTCCGGACTACAGGAACACTCTCCAAGATATGCCATTTAGAAACCTCTCCTGTCATTAGGACACCTTCTTCGGCTCCCACAGAAAGGGGTTTTGCCCCTCTTGCTTCTGAAGCCATTGCACTAAAAAAGCAAACGCATCTGTCTCCCTCCACATGCTGCTCTGAGAAAAAAAGGCATAGGGGCGAGCGGGGAACAGCCAATATTTCTCCAGACAGTGGAGAAAAATGGAAAAACATTCTATGAAGGAACACAAGTTCTCCCTGAGGCACCAACCTGCATCAGAGTGATATGCTCAGTGCTGATCATTAGTTCTTTTCGTAACACTGGACATACAGGATGGAATTGTACTAATTTAAATCCTTCCATTAAATACTATTAGTAGACAGATAAAACCGTAACGAACTTCCATAAAGTCTTGTCTTAATCAGACTGTGCTCATTTTACCTCATTTCCTCTGACAAGCTGTTCAGCTGGCTGGCTGTGAGGGACTCCATGATGACTTCTCGATTGACTGAAGGCATAGCTCCAGGCATCTGCAATTAAAACGCACAAGTCAGCAGACAGAAAAAATACTATTTGTAGTAGTACTGAGGACTAGTCTTCTCAGAATTTCTCCATCAAAGGCTAAGCAAGACCGCTTTGAGTTGTATGCATTATCTACACTTCAAAGATAACCCCAACTCACCTCCCAAAATCTACTTTATGAAACTTAGGAATTTTTATCTCAGCTGAGCTTAAGTTGACAAGCTCTAATGTAAGCTCAGGTCTGCAAATTCTAATGGGATAATACCACAAAGTCTTACAATCACATTTGTGCTGTGTTTTCTCAGTATTTCACCTGAATTAGGAACACAATAAACACTCCCGAATACATCATAGGTGAGAAATTCTCCATGGAGCAAATCTATGTTTCAAGCAATCCATTTGTTTTAGACCATCTCAGAAGGTTTAACAGGTTCAACTCGGCAAGTGGAATCATCAAGTTTCAGTCCGTTTTCTTTAGATTCATTAACTAAGCTAATAGCACCATTTAGTGAATCGGTTTTTGGCAGCTCATGCGGGGATCTTCCTTCGTCAGCATTCTGACAGGAAGAACTGGAATGCTGCAATGTCCGGACTACCTTTCCAACCAAAATTCCATTAGAGGACATTGCATTGCAATTCCTTTTGAATAAGCCCTTTGACTCCTCCTCAGATTTTCCCGAAGATTCTGCACCGTAAGGGACTGTGTTATCAGAGCTGAGTTTAGGATTTCCATTCACTGTTGGCTCCACAAAAATTTCATCAGAAACTTGTTTGTTTGTTTGCATTTGCTTCATTTGCATTACCGAATTTGTAATTGTGGATGAAGGAACAGCCTGGTAGAGATCTTCATCCTCCACAGCACTGCTAAGACAGTCAGGCTGTGACACAGTCTGACGAGCAGGCAATTTATTGTGAATACTGATGGTGATCTTCTGTTTTCTTGGCGTATCAGTAATTGAAGGCCTGGTAATTGCCTGGTTTTGAACACAGGCCATTGGTGGTGCTGAAGATGGCCTTTTTAGGGTGACACCAGTGGTCTTTGCGTCCTCTTGTATGGATCCATTTCCATTTAAACGGCTTGAATTCTGTATTTAAAAAGAAGAAATTGCAAGATGGATTAACGCAAACACTGCATTTAACATTTTGAAACACAAAACTCTCCTACTGAGTATTTCTACAAATGGTCTTAACACCTAAAAAGAAAAACACACTGCCCTTTAAAGAGAAATGCAAGTCCAAGAAGCGTATTCAATTCCTGCTTTTGGTTTACTGCAGGTTGGTATCAAATTAACATCATCTTGGAAAACCAGCCAAACAACTTAACATTACCTAATGCTATTCCCAAATATATTTATTTTCCCCTTTAAACATACCCTGAAAAGCCTGAAGTAATTGTTCTGGTGCTCAGGAATAAGACAATTAGTTTGCCCTGTCTTAGCTAAAGTGACGACGATAGGAAAAACACGTCCTCTTTTAAATGATTCGAGGATTAGTACACTCTGCTTAAATTGTCAAAGAGCGTAGCTCTCTGTGCTTTAGAAAGCTGTCTTGGAGGTATAAAGTAATGGAGTCGCCTGGCTGCACAATTTAGCAGTAACCACTGTTTGAATGACTCTGGCTGTAGCATGAGGGCTGTGAAGAAAGCTGCAGCGTGGGAAGGAAAACAAAACTAAGATGCCGAAAACCAAACAAAAAACCCCACACCAAACCCCAAACCCACTAGCACTTTGGTGCCGTTATCTGCCCTCCCGCTTCCCTGAATTACCTTAATCATGTGAGGAGGAAGTCGTGGTCCCATAAATCCAGCCTGCTTACTATTAGCCCCCTGCTGACCAGGGGGGAATGAACAGGGATAAGATGGTGCTGGCAAGTAAAACGCACGGTCTCCAAGTGTCAAATCATAGCGCCTTCAGAAAAGAGCAGTGATCGTAGTTTAGTTTTTCTTTCAGCCTACTCTTGGATTAAATCCCATCCTATAATTTTAGAGCAACAGTTCATACGATATGGAAGCCTTCTCTACAGAAGGCTTCGCCAAGACTACAAGCTGAAAAGAAGAGAACAGTCTTCCTACTAAGACTATCACTTTCAGAGCAATAATTCATTCTTACACCACAGATGACTTTCACTTCTCTCCTTCTCTAAATTAGCCAGCTACAGATAACACAGAGATAGCAATTTACACAAGTGCTGCAGTTTAAGGCCAAGCGACAAAAGATAATAAATGACACCGAGAATTTCACGTTAGACAGAACTGAATTAGACAAATCATAATCTTTTCCCGGGATAGCAAGAAAAACACTTGCAAAACAGAAAAATATCAATAACAGGAAAGTAAACCTCTTCTGAACACATTTGAAGAGTTGTTATTACCTGATATAAAAAAGTATGTAAGCTTGCTGACCAAGAACTCTTTTAATGTCACTACGGACTACTTTAGCATCATTCATCTGATACCAAAGTCCATTACCAGCCTGCAAATAAACACAACGATTTCTTTAGGTGAATTGCACGTTTTCCAAATGAAATCACGGATAGGAACAAAATACACACGTGTCAAATAAAAATAGAATGAAATCTTTTTCCCTAGAAACAGTAGCTGCTAGTCACGCTTTAATTGGTTTGCCAGCACAACCTCTACCCTGTTAGAAATGCTGTTGATTTCTACCTTTACGTAGCATATATAGTGTCCTGAGTGACAGTTGACACCGTGATGTACCAGCACCGCATATAAGGCATAGAGCAGTGGTTCTCCCATTGACTGCGACATGTAGGCTCTCAGGTCCAAATACTCCGGCTATTTCACCTCCTAAAGAGAGACCAAGAAGATAGAAAAATTATCCCACAGTACTTCGTGGACTAGCCAGAGAAAAACACTTCCAAAAAACACAGACTAGAATTTATTTCTAGAATGTATTTCTAGAATATATTTCTTGATTCACTACAAATAAGTCTTCCCATAAACAATGTTTAAGACGAGAAGTTGCAGAGAACTGTTTCCAGATGAATCAGCCTTCTCAGAGGAAAGCATATGCTTCTTGTCAAGCGGGAACTTTATTGATATTAAGAGAAAGAATAAGCCATAGTCGTTAGTCTACAATTATTGTCTGAAAATATTAACAACTTTCAGCTTTGGGGGATGTCCCATTACACGATGATATAGTTGCATTACAGTGGTAAATATACCTTGTTGATCTTTCCACCTGTGAAATCTGCAAATCTTTTCAGTGATATTGTGAGAACCTTGGAAGAACGGTGTATGGTAAATCTCTTGGATGCAGGAACCATCTTTTTACACCTTAAAAACAAGCAGAGATAAGTGTTTGAAGGCATCTTCTTTTTTCGCCCCCAAAACAAACTCGTTTTAATGCCTCACGCATGCCTATGCTATCTGAATGATATTTACTTGCATAATAGGTTGGTCTTTTTTCTTTGCATAAACCCATGCACTGCGTGTCAGGTTTGTTAATACAGAGAAGAAGGTACATTTTCCCAACAACTCAGAGCATAGCGGGAACAGGAATCTCGCACGAAAGGGTGTTACCAGGTTGGATGGCAAGGTTCCATTTCTTGGTCTACAAAAGTGGCTATTTGAATTCCAATCCTGGATACATTCTTTCAGCTTTCAAGGGAAATACAAATACTGAAAGTGGAACGAGAGAGCCTTGGTCCCCAGGACTAGACATTGCAAATAATCTCCAACATAGGTCGTCTATCAACATCAAAAATACAACAGAAGCACATGGTCATTCTACAGGAGGGAGACATTTAACAGTAGGAAGTCTTCATGTACTGAGCTTGTCTGGAAAGACGCTGAAACCATCTGCCATCCTTTGAAACAAAAGAGTTAAGTTTGATACATTGCCCGCTCCAAGGTAGGACCTACAGTGTAAGCAGTGAAAATTAGCCCCTAGCCCAGAGAACAACAGAAACTGGGCAGTTTACATCAAGAAAAGTACTATCGAGAGCTAATAAATAGAAAGAACAAAAGTATCTCTTTTTGAATTCTGATGGCAAAATACGAGCCAGAGAATTGCAAACCCATAGGGAATGCCTATGAACAAGACTTCCCCCTCCAAAGAAACAAAAATCCAAGTCTTTTATAAAATTCCACAAAACTCCTAAGTAGATCCAAAGTTTAGAGGTAGTCCAACAGAGTCACGCAACATAGAAAACTGACATCTAGGATTAAGACCTAATTAGTCAAAATCTTACTCGCTACATTTATAGCAATTCTCTCCATCCAGCTCTTCAGCTTTCACAAAGAGTTCCAGAGCTCTGCTAACAGATGAAACCGCCTAGAGCAGCGAGAAAGAAGAGCGTAAAGTCACTGTAAATTCAAAATTCCAGAGACGTACCAGTAGTTTATAAGAGAATCTTACTAACATACTCAAGCGATCTACTATGAGCTCAGAAAGTTTGACTTCGAAACAAATACTTTTCCAGTAACCTAGACAGCATCTATAGTGTGCTTTGTCATCGATACTGGGGACAAATTCATCAGTCTAACAATTAGATGTATGTTGAGGTAGAACAACAAAGAAGGATGACAGCATCATAATTTTTGCAGAAAGAGAATTCTTTCCCCTTAAACCCAATGCAAATGTGGAGACTATTTACATGGGTTCCACAGAAGGACAAAGTCCAATCCACTTCCTTAGCACCACCAAGCTCTTACGTTTTAACATTATATGTGGTTTGCTTTTTTAAGTTAAACAAGTTTAATTTAGAAAGTTCTCCATGTACTTAAACATCATGAATTATATTTAGAAAACATCTTACCTTTATATCCAAAGTGATATCAAGAAATGCCTCATACGTATCCGAAACTGCTTTGCAATTCAAGCACTTCACTGCAAGCAAAATATAAATGCTTAACATTATGTGAAGGAGACTAACTGTCCAAATTCAAGTTGTTGACAGATACTACTTTAGACAAACTACAGACTGCTTTACTACCGACAAAAGACACAGATCAGTTCTAAGGACAGCAATATTTTTTAAAGTACCTCTCGATCTTAGAAATCCTCCAAATATTTGATGAATGATGGTGGTAGCTTGAGAAGATCTGTCCAATCTGGAAATAAATTATCATCAGACCTCAGAAGATTTAAGGCGCACAGTTAACTCTTCAAAGACTTTTATGAAAACCAAGGATGATGTAGACTTTCGTTGCTGATAGTAAATAAGGCACTAAAAGGTGCTAGGGATCATTTTGGATAGTAAATAAAGGACTAGAAGGTGCTAGAGAATGTATGAAAGTGAACTTGTTTATGCTTACTCGGTGCTTCCGTTCAAGCACGCTTCCTGCATAGCATCAACAGTATAGCGCAAGAACTCGTGTGCGTCTTCTTGACTGCCAAAACGGAAATGTTGTCCTATTCCTAAATAAGAAGATGATAGTATTTACCTCATTTAAAAATGAAATCATTCTTGTATTTCTAAAATCTCTCTTCTTTATAGTGTTAAAACCACTTATACACATCAAATAATTATTTGAAGATTACAAGCTATCGAAAAGAAACACATCTGAAGCCACTTACGACTGAGATTACTGATAACATGCGTAGGCTCGATGGCATCAACAGTGCAACGCAGGGCCTGCTTAATGTGAGTCTCCATCGTGCACATCATGCAAAAATCTTGTTCACGACCTGAAGAGTGAAAGAAGAAAGCATCCCAGTCCAGCGAAATATCCATAACTACAAACAAACATCTAAGTAAAATTTAAACTATACATACAATATCCACTCTCCTTGCTACATTCTATTCTCCCAACATGCCAATGTCCCAACAGTCTTGTAACATTTCATTTCACACAACTTTACAGAATAAAAATATCCACTAAGCCTGTATTCAAATGCATTTTGTGATGAGAAATCTAAAAGACTACTGCAAAGTCACATTTGTAAAGGCTGACAGGAATGTGAACTCCACAGGCTGCAAAATGTATTACTCTCTAAAATTGCTACTAAATGCATTACTGTCCAATGCACTTCATTATTCCCATGAAGCAATAAATGATCCTTTAATAAATAAATAAATAAATAAATTAAATAATTAATTAATTAAACAAACATGGTGCGTTCATTGCACTCCATATGCTATTCGGAGCCCACTGCTAATACAGTGCTCAAAGCCAGCTTCTACAGGTAAAATCAGGCAAATAAGTTTGTCTCACAGAATCACTGCTGTTCTTTCACCTTCAGAGCTATCCAACAGATTCAAACTACTGTTAAAAAGTACTCACATGACTGGCCGTGCTCAAGAGAAAGCATGTAGTTGGCAAGTGGGGGTGTGTAGGTCAAACACTGTAGAGTAGCATTAAGAAAGCATGTGTTGCCAAGATTGTACAGGCCAACTCCAACACTTTGTGTTTCTTGCCAATCCATACAAATCTTCTCAGGTGGAAAAAGAATGCTCTGTGGCGGAGCAATTCCATCATTAACGACTGCAAGAAAGTTAAATTTAAAAAGAGATTTTGCTTGTTTGTTTCTAAGAAAGGTATTTAAAAAAATACTATTCTGCAGGAGCACCTAGAGGAGCTAGCTACAATCCAAACCAGAAAAACTTATTGCAGACAGCTTTAATACCGCCAAATTCAAATTGGCTGGTCTACACAATGTTTTGGGGAAAAAACAAAACAACTTTAGTCAACCATTTTAATTTTTCTAAGGCAAGGCTAACTGCCATTCTGTTTGTAGTACCTAATGCCAAGTTCCTCTCCGTCTCTAATCTTTAACCTGATTAACTCAGCTACTGTTTTTTTCCTTATTATAACTTCAACCACAAACTTAGACTTGAAATTATACGGTAAAAACGTAAAAACTAGTAACTAGGAATGACGGTACCCCTACAGATACCAGATCTTTTCCTGAGCAATGTTATCATTCAAAAAACCTGTGAAAAATGGAAGCTGTGAATAGCAACAATCAAACACTTCTCTTTGCAAAACGGAAGAGACATGGCTGATGTACTGGGTCTGGGAATCCGTGCATTACAAAAAGCTCCCCATATTTCTCTGTTGCCTGTAAATATATCAAAATTAATTTCTGTAACATCAGTCACTTCAGTTGCCTTAGGGGATTCGCTTTTGAAGTCTTTGTTCACAGTAGTCCCGTTCTCTATCAGTGCAACAAGTAAGAACTGCATTTTCTACTTTTGCTTTGAAGAAAATGGAGGCGGGATAAAGCGCACACTTACTTAGATCTCTTGGGGCAAAAGCCTTAGATTTTTCAGATGATCTACAAGAAATAGCACCTCCACGTCCTTGGGCCACAGAGACTTGGCTTGAATCTTCTGCAGGCGGTATCCGGCCCCAGTTTGCGGTGCGTGACATCAGAATTTTAGTACTTGGTTTCTTGGATTTGCCAGACCGCCTTGAAGAGGGCTTTTTAGACTTGGAAGATTTGGGCTTCTTAACTACGGTCATTGCTCGCATCTGCGACAGAGACAGAAGTTCTGGTTGACGTAAGAATATCAAGAAGCATTCCAAGAAGAAAAGAGTAGCAGAAGTCCTGTCACTTCGTCTCACAGAAACAGCCTTAAGAACTAAATCGCTGGTATGAATGATTTAAAAAGAATCCCCAAACTAAACACACAAAGTGAAAATTTCCATCTAAACTCTATCAGTATTACTTTTAGCTTCTGCAGAACTAGTGGCTGATGCCATTCCTTTCACTTCCGTAGGATTTTAATCCATTACAACTCTGGAGTCTTTTTAATATAAAAATGTAGAAGACGTTCTCTGAGGGGAATCAGTTATTTATTGATTTCCGCAGTTGCGCAATTATCTGTTAATTATTACCTATGATCTAATAGATAATTGTTGCAATTATCTATTGCTGGCGTTAGTAACGGAACACTATTACTTTACTGCTTGCGTTTTTCTGTTCCGTGTGCACAAAGGTACCCAGAACTCACTGCCACTTTTCTTCTGTCTTTCCAGGGCTCGCCCTCTACCTCACTGTCTACTGCACCACTCATGAGGGGTTTGTTGTGATTCTATAATGAGCCTAGCTTTTAAATACACCTTTTCTGGGCGTCACTGTGTGATAGCAAGTTAATTTGTGAGGGCTCCTCAGTCTACATCATGTGGTCGCTTTTTCCAGGTGAAAAAGCGGAGCCGTAAGCGGCAGGACACTAAAGCCCTGGCATGTTGAGATCCAAGAGGAGAGATGTTTGGCCCTCCTTTTCACTCCTGGGAACCATATACCTCAAAACCCACAGAGCATGGGCTATATCTCAGAGAAATCTTGGGAAAGGAGAGCATGAAGAGCATGTTTGCAAAGTTATTTCTCCCTGGGCTTCTTCTGCTTCTCCAAGAAATACGAGTTGGAATATAACTTTGGCAGCAGTACTCCTGGTGTTTTACTCCTACCACATTTAAAACTCCTACGAAAAACTGAAAAGTTAGACTAAACAGCAGCTCTTTCCGTTCTACTTTGTAAAGTTGCACGTTTTCCTCATGCAAAACAACAGGGGAATGTAAGCTAGAAACGGAAATGCTGAACGTAAAACAAAACAAAACAAACCTCAGCCCTCCAGGACAAAAGCCAATAACTGCTACAAAGTCCTTGTTAAAATGCTGATTAGGTTTCAAGGTGATACCGCTTTAAATAAGCGTAATTGTGTGTCCATAGGCAGAAGCTGAATAATGACAGGATGAACTTCTATACTTCATGTTTTCTTACTGTCTTACTGTAGCACACAGGAACTTGTTACCTTTAGGGAAACCACTAACCTAATGGAGGGTTTAAAACATAAGCTAGTTTGTTATACCAAAATGACTGAGAGAACAAAGCATCAAGTGCTTTCAGATTTCTAGCACACCTTGATTGCTATCCATTGAACTTCAGACACGTTAAACAAAACACAGTAAATAAGAAAACTCCTAGTCCCACAGCTGGCAAATTGCGTGCAGAGGTTGTAATTAGAACTTTTTTCCCTTGACATTTTACATTGAAGATTGATTTAAAGCCATTCTATACACACTTTCCATTCCTGAAAAAACAATACGCAAACCTGAAAAATGCATTTACATGACAAATGAAGTCGTCCTTGTCCGATTGGAAGACTAAGGTGACAGCTCCTGGGCTCAGGGATTTTCAGATGAGCTCCGATCTTCACCAGTGACAGCTCCTTTTTTCGCATTGAAAGGGAAAATGTTTCAGCAACACATTGAAAACATACTTAAGGGACAAGAAACAAAATCAAGACTGCAGTGAGAAGGAGAACAGAAAAACAATACTGGGGAAAAAGAAAAGAAAAAAAAGAAGGAAGGAAAGGAAAGGAAAGGAAAGGAAAGGAAAGGAAAGGAAAGGAAAGGAAAGGAAAGGAAAGGAAAGGAAAGAGAAAGGAAGGGAAGGGAAGGGAAGGGAAGGGAAGGGAAGGGAAGGGAAGGGAAGGGAAGGGAAGGGAAGGGAAGGGAAGGGAAAGGGAAGGGAAAGGAAAGGAAAGGAAAGGAAAGGAAAGGAAAGGAAAGGAAAGGAAAGGAAAGGAAAGGAAAGGAAAGGAAAGGAAAGGAAAGGAAAGGAAAGGAAAGGAAAGGAAAGGAAAGGAAAGGAAAGGAAAGGAAAGGAAAGGAAAGGAAAGGAAAGGAAAGGAAAGTGTTGGGAATGTTTCTAAGAAACAAGGTTACGAGTCCGACGAACAGCTATTTGATATGAGCTTGTCTTGATCATTGTGGGAAAGCACCGAGTAGTATGGACGGAATGTAGTGGGAGGAAAGAAGGGAGCTGTGCCCAATTAAAGAATTCAGAAAAATATTGTTACCAGTAGCTGGCTTCAAGGATGTGACTGCTCATCACAAGGGGGTTGTTTTTGTGCAGGTGCGGTTGTTTTCTTCTAGTTGCTTTTCTGAGTGCTTTGACCAATAGTCTGTGTGAGAAACTGTCCACCCCTGTTAAGTTCATTATAAAAGTTAGGCTATTCGGGCAATCAAATGAACTATGCTTTATCACTCACATTGAGTCGACTGCATTTGTTCCTTCAACCGCAATCCGACGATCTTTTTTCCAACAAGTGGCGCCCGAACAGGGACTCTGCTAGGGTCGACAACTAATCTTTTTTCCAACAAGTGGCGCCCGAACAGGGACTCTGCTAGGGTCGACAACTAATCTTTTTTCCAACAAGTGGCGCCCGAACAGGCTGAACCTGTGAGCGGCATCGACAGCGACCGGGGACCCTCCAAGGACCTGGACTTGAAAAGCATCGACAGCGAACGTGGACCCTCCAGGGACCTGAAACAGGGACACTTCAAGGACCTGACGGACTTGAAAGGGATCGTCAAAGGGCAGCTGAAGCAGAGGGGCACCGGAAAGCAGCGACCGGGGGGTCAAGAGCGACCGAACACTACCATCACGGCTGGTGTGTCGTCTCCGAGGACCTGAACTCCGTCAGAGGGTTCACCATCTGCGGGCTACAAGGCAAAGGCAAAAGCTGCAGGGTTTAGTAGGGTAAGGCGTTTTTTTTTTTTCTTTTTCTCTATTTTTGTTTTGTATTTTTGCCATAGTGCAGGTGCCTTAGTGCAGGTTGTGCCATAGTGAAGGTTTTGCCATAGTGCAGGTATTGCCATAGTGCAGGTTTTGCCATAGTGCAGGTGGTGCCATTGTGCAGGTTTTGCCTTAGCACAGGTTTTGCCTTTGTGCAGGTTTTGCCTTTGTGCAGGTTTTGCCTTAGCGCAGGTTTTGCCTTTGTGCAGGTTTTGCCTTTGTGCAGGTTTTGCCATAGTGCAGGAAAACTAGCTACATGGAGGATCAGGTAGCTCTAGATTTATTACAACGTTTCTTAGAAAAACGGGGAATGGACTGTCGACAACTAGCTGGTCTAGTTGCCCTGGGTCGAGTAAAATCATGTTTTCCAACAACAGATTCATTGTTTGAAGTAGGTGCATGGAGGAATTTGGGGGATATGCTTTGGGACTTAGTCATCGATGATGACAAGGCAGCTAAGAAGTTAATGAGACCATGGAGGGAGGTAATCAACACAATGAAGCGCTATCAAGTTGAAAGAAATCTTGCAGCTGTAGCATCGGACAAATTGGGAGGCAGTAGTGAAAACGGTCCGGAGCACAGCGAAGGGGTGACTGGGCTCGAAAGAGATAGTTCCTTGCTTTTTAATAACAGTAGAGTTCCTGGTCCGCTGTGTTGGGGTACAGTAACAGTCACGAGAGGGAAAGAAGAGGAGGATTTGGAGAGAGGACAAACTAGACAGGAAAGTAATAAAGCAGAGGAAAGGAGTACTAGCAGGGACAGACCCGAACAGGCTGAGACCCGAACAGGCCGAGAGACTGGAGCGGCGCCGAGAGACCGGAGCGGCGCCGGGACACCCGAGGCACACGGACAGACCTGGCGAACGCCGGAACACCTGAGAGACGTTGTAACACTCTACACACCGACCTGAACAACGGCCTCGCGGTGAGACGCGGGGCAAGAAACCGCGGGGGGACGCGGGAAACGGAACCGCGCAGGGACGCGGGAAACAAAGTAATCGCGGTGCGACGCGGGACATCCGAGATTGAGTTGCTACGGGAGACCAGAGGCGTCAGTGGACAACGGCAGCCGACCCTCACCGTGTGGCGAGTTGGCACATAGCAGAGGGGTGGAAATCTGGACGCTGTAGCCTGTCTGACGTAACCAGCAGCGGCGGCTGTGCTGCTTCTCTCTAGCATTCTTTTTATAAGAGGTTTATCTTGCAATGCAAAAAAGACTATTCGTCCCCAGATCAGTGTTAGAACTATGCTGTTACATAATTTGTTCTTGGATAACATTCCGTGGGGTTGCCACGTTGTACGGATTACTAATGACGACTTAGTTCTATTACTACCTTTATTGCAGTGCAGGAGTGCAGAGCCGCAGATTACACTGCCAAATGACCACCGGCAGGCTCTTTCACAAATTGCGTAAGATGTGTGCTGAATCTGACTATGTGTGCAACAGTGGTCAGTGTGTGATGAAGACTGCTCAAATGGCAGTGATGAGAGTGCTTGTGTGAAGAAGATGTGTGCTGAGTCTGACTTTGTGTGCAACAGTGGTCAGTGTGTGCCAAACAGATGGCAGTGTGATGGGGATCCGGACTGTGAAAATGGGTCTGACGAGAGTGCTGAGCTGTGTCATATGAGAACATGCTGGGTAAATGAAAT